>ML305676.1:0-68859 GCA_005239505.1 Nicotiana paniculata | reverse complement strand
GAGCGGACAGCTCGAGCCAAGGTCGGGGCAGCGTACCGGGAATACAGAAGCTTCACCGGCTTTCAACTTATCCGTACCTCGTTCTAAAATTTGGATCTGACTCTAACAGAAAAAAAGTCACACGAAGTGCACACTTCCCAGATGATTTAGAAGACTCAGAGAGAAGAGGGTTTCGGCACAATTTTATATACAGTTCAGATAATATCAAAGCGGTAAAAGCAGCATTTAGCATATTAGGTTCAAATATGTAAAATCAGATAATAAAGCCAAATACAACAGTTATTCTAAGCTCGAATTCTTGAACCCTGAACCAGAGATTCTGGGCTCCTTCCCCAGCAGAGTCGCCAGAGCTGTCACACCTCCTTTTTCCACTACCCCCGGATTAATGAAGGGGTAATAAGGGAGTTTTTCCCCTTCAAGTGACATTATTCAGATTTGGAATTTATTTATTTATTTCAAAGTCGCCACCCGGTTTTTTTTTTTAACGATGTTCCGGGACACCGTGTTATTTAAAAATCCCAAACCGAGGAAATTTTGACTCTGTTTTAATTTGTCTGTGACCAAAAATCCGAGTAAGAAATTCTGTTAACCAGGGAGAAGGTGTTAGGCATTCCCGAGTTTCGTGGCTCTAGCACGGTCGCTTAACTATTAATATTTGGCCTAAATATCTAATTATTTACATATTTTAAACCCATTGTGCTTTTTAGCCTTTTTTTCACTTTTTAGCCGCTTTTAATATTTATGGATTTGTCTCGAAACAAGTCACGATGGCGTGCACTTGTTTGTTTTTGGACACATTATTACTGCGCCACATGAAATGCACCCGCAATTATAGCATGTGATTTTTTATTAAAATTTGAAGTTGAAGACGGGGATATAAGTTGTCACACCCGAGTGTGGATTACGTAGTCAAGACTATGGTCATGATAGTTTTAAAATGCCTATTTGAGGCGATGTTTGATTATTCTTTAGGTTTTTCTGTTTGAAAGAACATTTTAGTTTTAAAATCAATTAGGACATTTTATGGATTTATCTTGGACAAGTTACGATGACGTACACTTGTTGTTTTTGAACACATGGTAATCACGTCACATGAAATGCACCCGTGATTGCTATATGCATTTTATTAGTAGTTTAGAGTGAGGGTCAGGGGGCATGAGTTGCCACTCCCGAGTGTAGGTTAAGGTAATTTGAGGTAATACTCGATTTTTTTCAAGTTTCAAAGTAAAGGTGTTCATTCTACCTAAGGATTACCTAAAACGATGTTCAATAGCCTAAAGATAGTATGTTTTGGGCTATGGCCTCATTTAAGCCCCAAATTGTATCACTTTAGGCCATCCTAATTAGGTTATTTGGACATGATTCGAAAAACAGTTAAGAACAAACATACTAACACATCTCACATCTATGTGGTAAGAAATAAGGCAAATTTTGAATTGTGAATATAAGGTTACGTGTACAGGATTTCTTTACCGTTTGATCTACTCCTATATACTAAACAAGAGTATTTATATACAGATCATGGATCTAACATGGAATTTTGTCGTAAATTTTGTGACAAAACAAGCCCTTAAAAAGCAACTAAATTAAACCATGGTTTATTTTATTTGGAGCAGACAGTTTAGAAAAGATCCGANTACGATTCTGGCCCAGCTCGGGTGACCTTGGCATGTCTGGACCATAACTACTATAGTAATAAACGTTTCTGAATTAAGAAAAATACAACTGATCATAAATTTATATAGTTCAGTCCATATTTACAACTAAAAAAAGGCGAAGTGTACATAGAAGTTTGTAGATATGCTATTACTATTACATTAATCCTGAATCATAGTAATACTGATTTACTAAGAGAAAAAGAATAAAGAAGGGAAAAACAAAACTAGTTGTTGCTCCTGTGCAAGCCAGCAAACATGTCCTTCGAAGACTTAAACCTGCATTTTAATTATAAGTCCAAAGTTTGAGTACTTGGACAGTATTAACGACAGACCTTTGGGCATTTTGTGAGATGAATCTAGTCACAAAAGGGAGTTAGATTCAACCTTAATGATGCCATAGGAGAACAAAATATGTTCATGCCTTCTAATGGATTGAATCTAACCATAGAAAAGGTTAGATTCAAACCCAGTGATATTACTTTGTTTAGACTCTTTAACTGTCATCTTTATGTCATGCAACAGATTGCAGCAAGCATTTATTCAAATACTTTGACTACTATGGTCATTTTTGAGGAGTGAATCCGACTATTTTGTTACTTCAGATTCACTTTCCTAAAGCTCCATCTCATTACACACTTATATCCTTTGAAGGATAATTTTCAGCAAAGCTGAACTACTGTTATGCACTATTAATGGGGTGAATTTGACTATTAGAAAGTCAGATTCATCTACCCTAGTGCTAATTCAGCATAATTCCAAACCATATAGAGGCTTACTCATTTAGGCATTTAAGAGGATGAATCTGACCAATCAAAGGTTCAGATTCCTCATTCTAATACCCCTCTTAATTACGTATTTTATACCCTAAAAAAAAGGTAAACTTCAGCCAATCATACTAATGTTTGTACACTGCTAAGGGGGTGAATTTGAATATTAAGAAGTCATATTCATCTACCCTAATGCCAATATCCTGGACTATCTAGAGACTTGCTTATTGAATCTCTTTATTGACCAAAGAGACTCAATCGAAAGCATATTTTTGCATTCTTATTGATGGAATCTGACCATAGAGAAGGTCAGATTCAACACCTTAATGCAGCTTGTTTCCCAATATAGGACCATGAGTACTTATCACATATAATCTTAAGTAAACAATCATGCACCAACAGGAGAAATACTAACACCAAGACATTACCCATCACACTCACAGAATCATTATCATGCGAATAAACATCTACACAATCACATTTAACAAAACAGGAACAGTAACTTCATTCATCAAGAACAGCCAGTTTTACACAGTGAGCAGAAAATGAGGATTCTAGTCCAAAAATTTTATTAAGAAGAGATGAACTGATACATACCTTGATAGAGAAAAACAGCAAAGAGACTTGACCAAATAAAGGTCAAGTAGGAACAATAACAGCAAGAAGGAAGAGAAATCAGCAACAACAAACAGAAACCCCACAGAAAACCAAACAGTCCAGCAAGAATACACCCAGAACTCTTGGNTCCCCCATCTCTAAAAAGAGGGTCTATTTATAGGATATTTGGGAATGGGATATTCTTTTGAATATTCCCTATCCAAAGCTGAAAATAGTACCAAAATAATACATAGGGCAGTTGTCACCCTTATCTTTGGGACAGTTGCCCCCTATTCTAGAACTATCCTACCCATTAAAATGACTCTCTTACCCTTAAAAAATCTGATTTCCTAATATATATTTCCTCATGTACTCCTTTGAAGCCCCTATATTTATCATTAGGTAACCAGGGTTACTTACTTGGGTTACAATTTAACTATGGTTAACTGACACTAGTTATGCCCTTTAGGTGACAACTAGTTGTTCTTAACTAAGGTTGAGTTAATTAATTAAAGGTTAATTGATTAAATGCCTAGAGTAAGTTTCATACTCTTAATTATGTTTAAATCAATTAACTAAAGTAAACCAATCAGTTTTGACTTCTTAAATTAAGATAACTGTTTTAGTTTAATCAAGTCAAACTCACTTACCTAAAATCTGAAAACTTAACTAATTATCAAGCCTAGGTTAAATAATTTGTTCTAGTTAATTATTCCTAAATTAATTACTTGAGGCAGATTTTAGGACTTAGTTAGTTAATAAAAATGGTTAGTTTATTAGATTGCTTCTTGATCTTAGTTAATTATATTAGTAACTAAACTCTCCATGAAGTTAGGAGCCTAATTAACTAATAAAATAATCTAGGTGAATGATTAATCTTCATCTTATACTAAGGTTAGGGTGAGTAATCAAATAGGGATGGACAGTAGCATTTAGAGAGGAGATAAACGACAGTAAAGGTATTCTGGAGGACTTAAGCATGAACCAATAAAGCTAATTATTAACTTTAAACAAGTAGAACATTTAGTAAATCAATGGTGATTAATAGAGAAACCTAAATGACTAAATATGTTTGCAAAAACAGTCCAGAATGTGCATAACATGTTAAACACTAAATCAATCAAATCGAAGGTAATGCAACTCAAAACAGAACAGTCATACACAATGACGAAACCTAAGTTAGGTAACAAGGTTAAACAGGGAAAACTAATTACTTAATTGGCGAGAACAAAATCAAGATATGACTGTCATGAAATATATTTAGAGCTTAAACTAAACGATAAGGAAGAAATATACACAGGCGGAAGAAAAAGATGAAAGAAAACAACAAATCTAAACAGTGATACAACAAAAAGGATTAAACTATGACATATCCATGCTAATGGCAAAAGAAACAGTTAGAAGGGGAGGAGGGGATACCAGTAAAAGGGGTTTTTTGGTCGGGAGAGAGAAAGGAGGTTGTTGGACCTTACCAGATCCAATGGGGTTTGAAAATGAATCAAACCTTCATGAATCGATTGCTATAATTAAGAGTAATCGACCCATGAAGGTCTGAACCATTGATTGTTCTTGAATCGGCCGGGGAGTAGTTTTTGGGGTTTTCAGATTTCTGGTGCAAATCGACTGGGTTATTAGGGAAACCAGCAATGGGAGGTGGTAGAGGGGATGATGGTTATTTTCTAGTGAGAAATTGGGGTTGATTGGAGGTCGTCCGCCACCGGTAGGCGATTTCCGGTGGGCGGAGCAAGGTTGGAACCCTAGGCGGCTAGGGTTTTTAGAGAGAAGAGAGAGAGAGTCGGGCGAAAGGGAAAGGGAGGGTTAGACTCCTAAGTGAATGGGGGGTAGGGTTTAGTTTGGACATTTATATAGTTTGGGGGGGGTGAGTTCCTGGCCGTCCGATCAATGGCCAGGATTCAATTGTTTAAACCAAACGGGGTCGTTTAGGAGGGTGCTGGGGCAGGCCGGGTAAAGGGGATTTTGGGCCTGAATTGTTTTAGTTTGTAGGGATTGGGTTTGGGCCTAGGTAGTTTCAAGCCCAGGTCCGAAATTGGTTTTTTCTCAATTAATTAACTAAATAACCTAAATAAGTCCAAATCTAATTTAATCCAACAAATGTTAGCAATTAATTTTAAACCGTATTTTCATCTATTTACATATTAATTAAGCATAAAACAACCAATTATATATTCTTAATTAAATCTATGATTTATCAAATAAAATGATTAATTTTTATAGTAATTAGTTATTAAAAACTACATTACGTTAAATACTCGTCATTCGTCTATTATTTAATTAATGATAAATAATAACTTCATAATTCCTTGATAATATTAATGCAAATTTTTTAATGATTTTGAAAGATGAATAATGGATATGCAAACAATGCAAATAATTCACAATTAACTACTGAAAAATCAACCAAATTCATAAAATCAATTGATTTATTGGGATTTTTATAGGATGATACGGCGAGTAAAGATCATATGCTCACATACGCATCTTTATAGTGTTATGTAGTTCTTTCCCTATATTTGGAAAGAACCACTTCTCAAGAACGGGCCGATTTACTTTGATTCTGTGAAGATCTGGACGATCTTTCGTCCCTATACATGTTATATTAAACGATTCTTGCATTATTGGTTCGATTCAAGTCTGCTAATCCCAACTAGGGTTTGAGATTTTCCTCTTTTCCTTTACTGATTTCTATTGCACGTAACATTCTTTCCTTTCTTGCGTTTGACTGATGAATCTTCCTCATTTTTTGTTTAACCTACTGTATTTCCTTATTTTTTTATTTTATTTGACCTAAGACTGATTCTAATTGATTCTCGCATGCTATATTTTCCTTATTTTGTGTATAATATACCATATTTCCCTATGTTATGTGTTAAATCTGTTACTATATAAACCTTCCCCTAAAATCCCCTTAGACAGACTTTGAATCTCCTAATCACTGCTATTGTTCTCACTATTGTCCTCTCTCACTCACTCACTGTTACACTCGAACACTCTCTAAAATCATTGAATTTGGGGCTGGCTGAAAGCCAAGGCCATTAAAAACCTCCTCCGGTGCAAGCACTGCTCGAAGCCCATTCTCGAGGCTCTTGTGAACTTTGAAGCATCGGGGACTTGGGGTTTTTGCTATTACGCTCGTTACTCTTTTGATTCTACTACTGGTTAGTATTTTAAACCCTTGCAATGTTCAATTTCTTTCTTTCTTTTTGCATATGTATTTGAATTACATGAGCATGATTTAACTATGATAATGTTCAATACTTTGTTGTCATTCTGTGATAATTAAATGCATGGGTAGTTTACGGTTTGTGTTATGCTAATACGTATTCATCACTATGATTTGCACTTCTGTGATTCCTTGTTCTCTTAAATGGGTTCTGTACCACAGCATATGAGCAGGTTTAGTTTTGAACTTCAATGAAAGTCCATTTTGATATGAGTATGATTACTGTGACTGTCTGTTATAAAATTTCTTCATATTATGTTTTGGGTACTACCACAACTCTATGGGAACCACCCCCACTTGAATGAACCTTTTAGTGCTAAGTCCTATGGATACTTGATTGCCCTTTGTGTATTAGTCCCAACTTTATGGAATGCTGCTTTAAAGTTTGCTTTAAAAACATGTTTCATGTTGTCCTCATTTTTAAAGATAAATACTCTATAACTATGACTTTGTTTTTATGCTAATATGTTTTCCCAGTATGCTTTAGTTCATTTGCTACCCTATCCTTTCAGTGATTATCACAATGTGTGTGTGTCCCCCCATCATGTCTAAATACTGATTAATATGGTATTAGGGTGTAGATTTAACTTAATTTGGATCTTTAGGCCTCAACTATTTTAACTTCATGCATCTATACATGATAATCTATGCATGCCTGTAAACCTGTTTTCTTCTCCTAATTCTTATGAGGTTGTCTATGTGGTACTTTGCTTTGTATACCTTGCTGGACCTAATGGCATGCTTGACCAGTTACTCTGTATGCTCAATTTGGTGTATTACTTGATCTCTATCCCTCTGTCACTGTCCACTCTCCTTATTTTCTACTATGATATTCTAAATTCTCATTCTTAGCCAGCTGAAATCCAAGGCTATATAGGTTCTATTGTTGGCCTCCCTAGTGTGAGCACTGCTCGGGGTCCAATTGAGGCCCTTGTGAACTCTGGCACACTAGGACTTGGTCCTAGTCATTCCCTCAACCTCCAAAGTTTCCCCTAATACTTTACTTCCCTGTCATGTACTGTGTATCTGAGTTTGGTTGTTTCAAGTGGTGCAACACTTAGTGTTGTGTTTAATTAAATTGGTTTGGACTTTTCTATGGGCCTTTAGGTCGTGTATTGAATGTGGCTTTGTTGAAGTCCTGGGTACCCTTTGTTAGAGATATTGAAGGCCCAGCAATGCTGGGTATCTAGTTATTTTATTTGGGCCTACAGTGGACTATATTGTTACTTTACTCAACATTGGGCTTGTAATAATCTTTGTATAAACAATTGGGGTTATTAGTAAAAAGTAATGTGGTAGATTTTAATATTAATATAGAATGGGTAGATAACATGCCTATAGGACTGAATGATGTGCTTGTTATATGTCGTTCATTCTCTATGCACACTGTATAAGTACTGCCATTAGGAGAAGCACACACTCACGCTACTTGTCTAGTAGTAAAGCATGAGCTCAAATGCTTCAATTACTCTTGTTGCTACATGTTAGAAAACCTGCCCATAGGAAATAAATATTGTTGAACTCTCCTTTAATTTGCATTACTGCAGCATATCCACTAGAGATCATGCCTATAGGATTTTAATCATATCATTTGTTATTGCATCGCACTGTTCACCTAGAAAACATGCCTATAATGTTAAATTATAACTATAAAATCAGGTTCGAAATGCTAATCATTAGAGATCCTGTCTATAGGGTACCACTATCCGCCTTAATAACTGTTAATGATGCCCCTCTCAACATTGTTTATTGTTCACTTAGGCCATTATCAAAAGCGTGAATAATTCTGATTTCCTCTCTATAGATGCTACTGTCTTCACTACACAAATCTGTCATTTCAATAATCAGTATGCAACAACTATACAATCCCGTATATGAACCACGCTAGTTCTTGAAACTGCTTGCATGCCCTGATGCCTTATCACATAGAAATCATGTCTATAGGGATTTAAGTTCTTTAATTCTGAATTGCCTAACATGAAAATCTGTTTCGCGTGCTTTTTTTTGCTTAACTGTGAAGGCAAACTCGAGTCGTAACTGCCCATATGTGAAGTCCAATTTGTTTTGCATGTTGCTTAGTTTTAACATTTCTGAGCAGCCTAAGTGAGGTCTAGAACCGCCCAAATAGAGGTCCAATACCTCTTGGACCATAGGTATGGGACGGTAGTGCACGCATAAGGCATGACTTATAATTCAATTAGTGCGCTTTAGGTAACAACTTAAAGATAGTAATCGGTTAGCAGGAGATGATAGTCTGTGCCCGCTGAATAATATNCCCCCCCCCCCCCATTTTATTTCCATTTTATTTGAATCAAGTGTTTGTACTCACCTATTCAAAATCCTTTTTATAATAAAATTCTCAAACTTCGTGCTCTCTATCTTTGTTTATCTGACTAATTCACATAATTCAAGTTCGGCCGGGACCCACAGTTGTGGACCTTGAAGAGTGCCTAACACCTTCTCTTCGAGGTAATTTCAATCCCTTACCTGATCTTTGGTGACGTAAACTAGTTGAACTTGAGTCACTTGCAAATAGGTGCCCTAACGCACCTTAAAAGTCGTTAGGTGGTGACTCTGCTCTTTTAATACTTCCTTAAAAGAGTTGTCACATGTCAAAATCAGATTTCGCGAGAAAAAGGGGCACGACATATATGGTGCTCTTGAGAGGACGTCTGCTATTCATTACAGACTAACATTTGAAGTACTTGTTTAACTTTCAAATGACAAATTTAGCTCATGTTCAGACAAGAAACAAGATAAAAATAAAAGGGTTTCATTTCATTCCTTCTATTTTTCAGAAATTACATAAGCATTTTGCTATGCAGAAAAGAAATTTCCATTACTTGTGGATATCTTGTACAACTTGTTTCTACGGGGCTGGCTGTGCAGTCCCTGATCCCGATGATGTATTTTTTTTCGGATTTCCGTTCGCCAGTTGACGTGCGTGGCAGTCATTGTTGTCGTATCCTCATATCATTCCCCCAGTGTTTGAATGTGAAGAATACGAATTGAAACACTGGAAGTCTTGTATCTCCGAAGGTTTCACCAATGAATTGCTAGGCAATCATTCACTCGGTAACATATCTTGTTTCCCCTTAGGAATCCATGCTACAAGAGAAAGAATACCTAACAGTCCTCTAGTGGGAATTTGCATTTGAACCAAAGATTATCTAATCGTGCGCGAGTGGAATCTTGTTCGTTTGCCTTGCTACCAAAGGTCTTATTTTTGTTTTCTTCATAGTATGCTTTCTATCGCTACTTCGTTAAAAACCTTTCCAAAAAAACTCAATGGGGAAAAAAATTGAACGAAAGGAAAAAGAGTGCAACATATACTTTCCGTTCGTGTGTTGTTTATTAGCAGTAATACCTTTTAAGGTGAGCCACGTTCCAATTGCTGGGAAACTTGTCTCCATTCTGGTTTTCCAACTTGTATGAACCCTTCCCCGTGAAAACCAAAATCCGGTAGGGACCTTCCCACGTTGGACCTAGCTTTCCTGCGTTGAGCTCCTGGGTGTTTTGGGTTACTTTCCTTAGAACCTAGTCTCCTACTTTGAAGAAATGGAAGTTGTCTCTTCGATTGTAACATCGCTCCATTCTCTGCTTTTGAGATGCCATTCTTACATGGGCCAAGTAAGGCTTCCCCCGAAGGAGTGATTAAGACTATTTTGATCCCAAACCCTTTTACATTTGAAGCTGCATGCGTAAATAAGGTCCAAATCCCCGATGTCGATTCTGACACCATTACTGCCTCCTTGGTTGCCAGAGGTAGCAGTCCCTGACTAAAATCCGCCACGAAGTCAGCCAAGACTTGTAACTTAATCGCGGTCCTTGGTTTATATTCTATGTCTAATTCACTCATTTTGACGGCGACCTGAGATCTTGGGCTTATGATGGATATTCCGTAAAGGGAAAATAGTTACCACAGCTATTGGGTGGCATTGAAAATAGGGCCTCCGCTTCCGAGCGGTGACTACGAGAGCTAATGCCAATTTTTCTAAATGTGGGTAGCGAGTTTCTTCTCCCGTTAAAATTTTGCTAATGTAATAAATAGGAAATTACATACCTTCGTCCTCCCGGATTAAAACTGCACTTATTGCAACTTCTGAAACCGCAAGGTTGACCAGCGACATTTCACCTTCTTTTTGTTTTGAGAGCAATGGAGGTCTTGATAAGTATTTCTTCAAGTCCCTCAAATCTTGTTGGAACTCCGGTGTACATTCAAAATTATTCTTCTTTTTGAGCAATGTAAATAATCGATGACATTTTTCCGACGACCGGGAAATGAACCTTCTCAAAGCTTCTAACCTTCCTAGGAGTCTTTGGACTTCCTTTAAGTTTGACATTAATCCGGGATATCGTCTATGGCCTTAATTTTGTCGAGGTTTACCTCAATTCCCCTTTGTGAGACAAGAAACACCAGGAACTTACCAGAACTAACCTCGAAAGCGCAATTCTCGGGGTTAAGTTTCATGTTATGCTTCCTCAGGATGTCGACTGTTTCTTGTAAATTCTTAAGTGGTCACCTGCATTCAAAGAATTAACGAGCATATCACCTATATAGACTTCCATAGTCTTTTCTATTTGTTTTTCCAACATCTTATTGTAACTATATGTACCGAAATTTGTTACAAACGAAGTTTTTTCCTTATCTTCCGGGTTCATCTTAATCTGGTTGTACCCGGAATACGCATCAAGGAAACTCATCAACTCGTGCCCGACTGTGGCATCAATTATTTGATTGATATTTGGCAGTGGGAACGAGTCTTTTGGGCATGCCTTATTAATATCTTTATAATCTACACACATGAAAAATTTATTATTGTTCTTAGGAACTACTACTACATTGGCTAGCCAATCTGGATATCTTACCTCTCTGACCGAACCGATTTTAAGCAAGCAGGTTACGTCTTCTTTGACGAACTTGTTCCTAACTTCGGCAATAGGACATTTCTTTTGTCGTACCGATGGTATGTTGGTATCCAAGCTTAGCTTATGTATGGCTATTTCCGTCGGGATACCTATCATATCCTCGTGCGACCATGCAAAACAATCAGCATTAAGTATAAGGATTTCAATAAAACCAGACCTGAGCTGAGGGTGCAGTCCTATCCGCAAATGAAATTTCCTTTTTAGCAATTCATCGAATAATTCCATTTGCTCCAGTTCCTCCGTCGTGGACTTTGTTGCGTCTGTTTCTTCTGGAACCTGGAAATATCTTGGCACCTGGTATTGTTCTGATGGCTCTGCCTTTGGGATAGCCTCTTCTAGTTCGGGAACAAGTGTCAGTTCCTATAATTGATATGCCATGCGCTCCTTCCCTTTGCTATAAGAAACCGACATTGCATTCATCTCCATCGCTAACGCTTGATCACCTCTTATCTGCTTGATTCATTCGGGTGAAGGAAACTTCAGCAATTGGTGATATGTCGAAGGTATAACTTTCATCTCGTGTAACCATGGATTTCCTAATATGATCTTGTATCCATATCAACATCTACGACTTCGAAGAGATTTGTTTTCATTACTCATTCAGCGTTCGTGAGCAGCAAGATCTCTCCACGGGTCGTTACGCTCGTGAGGTTGAATCCAACGAGGAGTTTTGTTTCCAGAATAATGCTTCCGATGAGTTTAGTTTGATCCAATACTAATCATTGTATGATATTAGCCGAACTTCCTGGATCCACCAGAACACGCTTAATATTAAAATCTAACACATTTAAAGAGATTACTAGTGCGTCATTGTGTGGTAGTTGCAATCCATCTGCGTCTTCCTCCGTGAAAGTGATATAGTCTTCTCGGAGTCTTTTATTGTGAGTTATCAATATTTTGTCTTCTTTACCGCTAAAAAGGTGACCCCGTTAATTTCATTCCCCTAGAAGATCATGTTGATCATTTGGCGACGGGCTTCTTCTCCTGCTTTTGAAGGTTCACCATTATCTCTGTTGCGACCGTGATTGTTCTTATCTCGATCACTCAAGAATTCTCGAAGATGACCATTCCTCAATAACGTTGCCACTTCTTCTCGGAGATGTCGGCAGTCCTCTGTCCGATGACCATTTGTCCCATGGTATTCGCACCATAATTTGGGATCCCTCTGGCTGGAATCGGATCTCATAGGTCACGGGAATCGTGCCTCTTTAATATTTCTCATGGCTAACACCAGTTCCACTATACTGACGTTGAAGTTATATTCTGATAGCCTGGGGTAAGAAAGATACCGAGACCCCGACATTTCTTTATCTTGAAGTGATCTATTATTTCGACAACGATCAATCCCTCAGTCCGCGGTGAACTTGTTGGTTGTTCGAAAATTTCTTCCACGTCCTTCACTCCGCTCTTAGGGTAAGAACCATCCTCTGGAAGTCCGTCTAACCGTGTCGTAGTCATCCTTTGATTTTTCTTTGCTCTTCTCTCGTACTTTGGCGGATGATGTAGAACCGACCTGGTCATCTTCGATCCTTATCTTTGACTCATACCGGTTGTGAACATCTGCCCAGGTTGTTGCTTGAAACTCAAGCAGGCTTTCCTTCAGCTTCTGGGAAGCGTCTGAACTTCTCATATTCAATCCTTTGGTGAATGCTTTCGCTGCCCACTCATACGGGATGACGGGGAGAAACAATCTTTCTTTCTGGGATCGGGTAACAAGCTCTCGTAGGAATTCATATTCTCCTTATGCGATCCGGAATATGTCATCCTTCCAGGCTTGCACCTTTCTGGCCCCGGCATGAGCTTTACTGAAAGAATTCGCGAGCATCTCAAAGGAGCCTATGTAATGCTCAGGAATAGTGAATACCACGTTAGGGCTCTCCTCGTGAGAGTTTCGCCAAATTTCTTTAGCAACACAGATTCAATTTCGTGAGGAGATAAATCATTTCCTTTCACTGTCGTCGAATAGGTAGTAATATGCTCCTGTGGATCTGAAGTTCCATCATGCGTTGGAATTTCAGGCATTTTGAACCACTTCGGGATTAATTCTGGTGTCGTACTCGGTTTGTAAGGTAATTGAATATAGTTCTTCAAGTCCGGAAACTTTAATGCTGGTGATACGCCTAGGATTTGATCCATGTGGGCGTTTACTTCCCTCATCAACTGTAAAAGCTCATCTTTGGATGAACCGTTCTCGTTGTTAAGACCGGATTTTCTCCCCCAGCCCTATCGGAGTCGACTTCGCCCCTGGGAATGTTATTATCGGCTCTCTGTGTTGTTTGGTCTGCGGGAACAACGGGGGAAATTAGATCTCGTCTGTTTGCATTATTCGAGGCCTCCGGTAGTGCCTGCTTCAATTATGTCCTAACTTGATAATGCCGCGTGAGATGGCCTAGAGTGATTTCATGTTGTTCTTGCATGATCCTCACAACATCCTCTACGCGTTCCTCGTCGGGAGTGGTCTCCGGAACCTGCCGGGGGTACTGCCTGTCACGCACCAGCGTGGCGTCATTTTTCTCATTGTGGGGGTCACTGATTGAGTCCTCGAAATGGGGCTGATCCCCTCGAATTTCAAGGTTGTGTGCATAGTTAACAGTGTTATCTGCCATTTTTGTTATTTCTTCTATGACAAAATAATCAAACACGTTAGTAAAAAAGGAAAGGATCAATTTAATTACACGGTTGTCTAGGCCCCACGTTGGACGCCAAATCTTTTACTCGTAAAATGGTACAGTTGAATTTAAACGTGTTTTCTAGACAAGTGAACTAATTTGATCCTGAAATAATACAATAATTGAAGAAATATAGAATACTTAGCTTTAGAATATGGATGAAACGGCAGTAATGAAAATTTCGTGAACACTATTTTCGGGCACAACAATGATGAAATCAAAAGGCAAAAGTAAAACTGTAAAAAGCTTTGTATAGAATAGAGTAGATGTTTTGCCAGAAAATTCATGTCCTTTACAATGGAAACTGGCTCACTATTTATAGCTATGTCTGGGGAAGAAAGTCTTAGGATCATGCCCTCAGTAATTATGAGAGTCATTTATGAAGATGTAGCGGTGAACATAAATGTCAAATTCACTGTAACGGACCATCGCTCTTAATGCTGCAGTATTTTCCTTAGTATATGCTACCGGGCGCAGAGCATTTAATACACCTTTATGTGCGTAATCCTTTCAGGTGACAAGCGGAGTGACTGCGTTCGGTCCTCAATTCCACGTGTCCTCCTCTTGATCCATCACGTGCCATGTCATATTTTATCCTATACAACTAGCAATTGGGTTTTTGACGTATAATAATTCTTTTTTCTTTCAGAAATTAAATTTGCTTCCGGGACTTGAACAATACTATATTGTTTTAGTTTTTTTAGATTTTTTGGAGCAAATTTATTGCAGTTTAGCGTTCTTGCCATGTTTATACGTGGTTTTCTTGTTAAATTAAGTGACTGATATATAATTAGGATGAAAAAAGAAAAGGGGAGCGAAACTTAAAATCTATGTCGAAACCAAATTAAACTCCTAGATATTTTTATCCCTCTCATTGCACTATCTTCATATTTTGATCACGTTGTATTAATTGTAACTCTTAATCACTTGCTATTGTGATTAATATTAAGATATCAATCTGATGTTCAAGACGTTGGAATAAAAAAGAAACAAGTCTCATATGAATGCATGAAATGATGAGAAGAGCTTACACAATTTTACTGGCAAATTACCTTAAAATCTACTAAGCTATTTTCTATATATGATAAATATTACGTAACTTGGTTCTTACCGGTTAATTTATTTATCCCTGAGCACACTACTACGTGAAAATTAATCTGACAGAATTTCTGTCCTCAATTCTCCTATGTACTTTCTGAAACAAGCCAGTGAAAAGGAAGCTTCCACTAGAAGCATTGTCTGTTTGTACTGCATATTTCTGGTTCTGTAGTGATATACTCCATTCATTAACTGCAAGGCATGCACGGCTTTCTTGTTGTCACCTCTGCAAAAGATATCTCTATAGTTTTGAGGTTTTACAGATTAACATGAAGATATTATGAACTACGCACATACGTCTGGAAGTATTCCTCGATCTCACAGTTTGATGTGTTAGATTAATTAATTAGATGATACATACTACTATTGTTCTTGCAGCACTGAAAGATAATGTTCAGCATAACAAACTTGATAATTATGCAATCTCCTAGTCCTAGTTTAGAAGAATTAGGACTCATTGTACTAGCTATCCTAGAAGAGTCCTATTCGATGTAGTATAGCCTAAAATGTAGAATGAAAAACTGTATAAATACATAGGACTCTTGTATACAACTATCGATCAATATACGGCCTTCTTGACACTGTCTTTGTGCCATATTTTCACATGGTATCAGAGCTTCTTTGAAGCAAAATTCCGCTGCCAAAATCCAGTCCCTACTACATAGTATCAATTATGTTCATATGGCCTCCAATACCTTTTCAACAACCTCTCTTCATCACCTCCTTGCTTCATGCCCCGTGAAGTTGAAGCCCTCTAACTACTTGATATGGAGAACACAAATGATGCAACTTATACAAGTGATGAGGTTGAACTATCTCATTGAAGGGAAGCCAGAAATCATAAACATTGAAGGCACCAGTGAAAGCAGCGATAAAGACAGTATTGTTGCTGATTGGGCTGAAAAGGATGTGTTGTTAAGGAGTTGGATATCAGGGACAATGTCAGAAGAGAGTATGTATCTCATTGTGGGATGTATGACTTCTAAACAAATGTGGGAATGCCGGGAAGAAACCTATCTACAGGCAACAAAGAACAAGGAGTTCCAGTTGAATCAATAGCTTCAAACCATCAAGCTTGGCAATAAAACCATTGATGAATATCTAAAGGAATTCAAAGGCATTTGTAATGGGGCTTCCATACACGAGCATGTCGATGATGACAGCAAGGTAATTAACTTTGCTAGAGGTTTGGGTCCTAAATACAAAACCTTTAGGACAGTGATGCTTGGCAAAGCACCTTATCCAACTCTGAGCCAGTTGATCACTTCTTTAAGAGGTTTTGATCTCAGAGAGGATGAAGGAGATAATTCACAACAAGTGAATCACAATATCGCATTTGCAGCACAAAGGACATACAACAGAGGTAGAGGAATAGGTAACATGAACTATAGTTCAAGAGGTAGAGGCTTCAGGCTTGCCGGACAGAACAACCATCAGAACACTCAAGGAATTGGAAATGCTGCTAAGGGACAAGAAACCACAGGATCATCAGCATATCAGATATGTGGTAGGAACAATCACAGTGCAATAAAGTGCTTCTACATATGGGGTTTCTTCTATCAAGGACCAGAAGATTTGCCACAGGCTCTTGCTACACTCAATGTAAACAATCAGAATGGTGGAGATAATGCTCACTATATGGATTCTGGAGCAAGCACTCACATGACCAACAATTCAGGTAACTTATCCAATCTTAAACCTTACAATGGAAATGAAAAAATTGTAGCAGGAAATGCACAAGAACTGGATATTGCACATGTTGGAAAAGGAACAATTTCTGGTTTGAGGATGAGTGAAGTGCTAGTAGTTCCTAAGCTCAAAAAGAATCTGTTATCTGTAAGTAAGATCACTAGAGATAATTGTTGTTCTATTGAGTTTGATGAATCATCTTTTGTTGTAAAGGACAAGAGGATAGGGAAACTGATGGCCAAGGGTGCTAAAAGAGGAGAGATATATGCCTTGAAGGTGGACAACCTACTTGCTTTGAGTGCAACACAGACAAGGAAAGGCTCTAGTGATATTTGGCATGCCAGACTTGGGCATCCAAATTCAGGTCCTTAGAAGTACTTAGTAACAATAAGTCTATAAATGTCACATGTTGGAATAATACTTCTATCGTTTGTGTTAGTTTCCAAATGGGAAAAGGTTGTAAACTATCATTCAAATTTTGAAATAAAGTTGAGAATGAACCTCTATTGAAAATTCACTGTGACTTATGGGGTCCTGCTCCTATTGATTCTTCCCAACATATGAAATACTATGCTTTATTTGTTGATGATCATAGTAGATATACTTGGTTATACCCTTTAAAAGAAAATCTAACTTCTTTGAAACATTTGTCGAATTCCACAAAATGGTTGAGAAACAGTATTCAAAGAGTATCAAAGTTTTTCAATGTGATGGTGGAGGTGAATTTTCAAGTTCAAAATTTGTTAAGTATTTAGAAGATTGTGGCATTGTAAGACATATTTTCTTTCCTCACACCCCTGAGCAAAATGGCATTGCAGAAAGGAACATAAACATGTAGTAGAAACTGGATTGACACTACTACTACATGCTAGGTTACCATTATATTTATGGACTGAAGCATTTCTCACAGCAGTATTTCTGATAAACAGATTGCCATCATCCGTACTTAAAAAGGAAACACCATTTCATAAATTGCATGGTTCACACCCTGATTCCAACAGTTTGAAAGTGTTTGGGTGCAGGTGTTTCCCCTACCTAAAAGGAAAACACAAGTTCTCACCTAAGTCATATCCATGTGTGTTCATTGGTTACAGCAGTCTGCATAAAGGGTATAGATGCTATCATCCAACCACAAGGAAGGTCTTTGTGTCAAGACATGTTGTCTTTGATGAACTAACACTTCCCTATGTGCAGGAAAACAAGACTGACAGTGCACCAAATGACTCTAGCCATATGCGCACCTTCTTTGAATTTTTCTCAGAATCACAGGTTGAGTCTGGTTCATCAGACTCTACTGCTGCAGGAGAAGTGTTGGGAGCTGATCATGATGTTGATCATGAGGATGTTACAGCCAATGGATCAAATGATCAAAGTGCTGTGTTGAGAGCTGATCATACTACTGTAGCTGATCAAAGTGATGGTGTTACTGCGCAAACAGCTACTACTCCAACTGTTGATCACAGTGATGCTGTTGAACCTGATCAGAATGAGATTGTGGAGGTCACAAATAGTGTTGTTGATCCTTCTGCAGACATGTAGAACTCAGATATTTATGAATTGTACTCAGAGGCCTCTCACTCAGATGAAACACCTATGCAGTACACAGTGACAGATCTAAGAGAATTGCAGCTAGAAGTGGACTTTTTACACTTCTTTAATGATCAGGTTGAAGCACCCCCAGCAAAAGCAGAAAACATAGTTCATGTTGAACCTAAGATCACTGATCAAGGCCATAAAATGGTCACCAGATTCAAAGCTAAGTCCCTTCCTATATCTCATACCTCACTAGTTGTTGTTCAAACAAAACCAGAAGAGCCTAAAACTTTAAAAGAAGCTCTTAGTTTTCCTCACGGGTTTAAAGTTATGCAATAAGAATTAGCAGCTTTACATCAAAATGCAACTTAGATACTAGTTCCCAGAACTCCAAAAATGAATTTAGTAGGATCTAAGTGGGTGTTTAAAATAAAAATGAAGCCAGATGGATCAATAGAAAGACACAAAGCAAGGCTAATTTCTAAAGGGGACTCAAAACTTGAAGGGATTGACTTTGAAAAAACCTTCAGTCCAGTAGTTAAAGCTACAACTATAAGAGTCATTCTCTCTATTGTTGTCACTCTACATTGGCCCATTAGGCAACTAGATGTTAAAAAGGCCTTTCTACATGGTCATCTACAAGAAGAAGTCTATATGACTCAACCACCAGGCTTCACTGATCCAATATATCCTGATCATGTCTGTCTCTTGAAAAGGGCACTATATGGTCTCAAACAAGCTCCCAGAGCTTGGTTTGAAATATTTAGTCTATTTCTGCTTCATCTTGGTTTCAAATGTAGTAGAGTTGATTCCTCCCTATTTACTCTTCATAATGCATAAGGAAAAATATTACTTTTGTTATATGTAGATGATATAATTGTAACAGGAATCAACTCAAGGCAGATAGGGAAAGTATTGCAAAAGCTGGGGTATGAATTTGCTATGAAAGACCTTGGACCCTTGAGTTACTTTTTAGGTATTGAAGTAAACTATTTTCCTGGAGGAATCCACTTGAACCAAAGCAAATATGCAAATGATCTGCTTAGAAAAGTGGATATGGAAAATGTAAAAATAATGCATACTCCACTAGCTCAGAGGCATGGTCTACAAGAAGCAGCCGGCAAAGTAGTTGACCCCTCAGCTTACAGAAGCATTGTAGGAGGCTTGCAGTACATCACACTCACAAGACCAGACTTTACTCATGTTGTCAATCTTGCAAGTAAATTCATGCAGAATCCAAACAGCATGCATCTTCAGGCAGTAAAGAGAATCTTAAGGTATGTCAAAGGAACCATTGATCATGGACTAAAAATCATATCACAGTCCTCCTTCAGGTTGTATGGATTCTCAGATGCAGACTAGGCAGGGTGTACCATTACAAGGAGAATTACTACTGGATACAGTATATATCTTGGTGCAAATTGTGTCTCCTGGTCATCAAGGAAGCAGAATATTGTTGCAAGGTCAAGTACTCAAGCTGAGTATAGAGCACTAGCAGCAACAGCAGCTGAACTGTAACGACCCAGTCAGTTGTTACGTAGAACTTGCATTAAAAATTATTGTTATTGACTTGCCATAGGTTGGTTATACTGTTCTTGATGTGTTAGAGTTGGTAGGCTCGGAATTGGAATGGTTGTGGTGAGAATTTAGTCATTTAGTCTTAAAATAGCCTTAAAATGGGAAAAGTCAACTGACGGTTGACTTATTGGTAAACGACCTCAGAATACGGATTTTATGGCTTGGATAGATTCGTTAGGTGATTTGGGACTTAGGACTGTGTTCAGAATATTTTTGTGAGGACCGGTTTAGAATTAGACTTGAATTGGCGAAAGTTAGCTTTTGGTGATTTCCGGTCGGCAGTGGAAAAATAGGCTATCAGGTTCGGAATGGAATTAAGAGAGTTGGAAGAGGTTTGTAATGTCATTTTGGATATGTCTGCAAACTTTCAGGTCAATCGGAGTTGTTTTGGATAGTTTCGACATCGTGGTAGGATTTTAGAAATTTTAAAGTTCTTAGGCTTGAATTTGATGTGGTTTTGGTTTTTTGATGTTATTTTTAGTGTTTCGAGAGTAATAAGTTTGAATGATCATATATGAGGTGTTGGTATGTTTGGTTGGGGTCCCGAGGGGCTCGGGATGGTTTTGAGTGGTTAACGGGGAGTTTGGAGTGCTTGTGTTGCTGCGGAAGTTGCTGGTGCTGGTGTAACCGCACCTGCGGATGGGTCATCACAGGTGCGGGCCCGCAGGAGTGGAAGGAGGCTCCACAGGTGCGAGATTTGGCTAGCCAGGGAAGAGGTCACAGATGCGGAGCAGGTGCGGAATGTGAGTCGCAGGTGCGGAGTTAGGCAATTTAGTGAAAAGTCGTAGGTGCAGTTATTTTTACCGCAGGTGCGAGACATTGGCCGCAAGTGTGGAACCCTTGGGAAGAAAGTATAAATTAAAACCCTCCGCGACCATTAGACCTTTTAACACCATCTTTGAACGGGAAGAAGCTCCTGAGGCGATTTTTGAAGAGGGAAATCAGTGTTCTTTATAAAGGTAAGTGTTTTGATAATTAAAACTTGTTTATGGGTGATTATAGAACACAATCTCAGCAATTAATTCATGAAAATCAGTAGAAAGATGAGGTTTAGGGCTTGAGATTATGAGACCTTTAGGAGTCGATTCGAGGGGTCAAACGTACTCCGATTATAGTGTTCTTTATATGAACGGACTCGTGGGATGATGAAGAACATTTTGGTATAAAAATTTGTCAGGTTCCGAGATGAGGGCCCGGGGGTAGGGTTTTGAGCTAAATTTGGTACTTTTCAATTGGAATTGATTCCTTAAGCATAATTTGATGATAAAAATCTGAACTTGGTAGATTTGGAGCACTCAGAGGCAGGATTTAGAGGCAAAGGCACTTCGGAATAGTATTTTAGCCGGTTTTGAGGTAACTAACATTTCCAAACTTGGTTCTGAGGGTTTGAAACCCCGAGCTAAATGATTTATGACTATTGTTGAGGTGACGCACATGCCAAGTGACGACCGTGCGGGCGTGCACCGAGTATTTATGGCCTGGCTTATCCCATGGCACCGCTTAGTGATTATTCCCTGATGATATCTGTACTTCTGTTAATGTGGTAATTGTGAACCTGTTAGAAATCATGTTTACTATAAATGCTAGGCTTCACACCGAAAATGCTGAGACCCGAGTGGTCGTATATTACTGTCTTATTTTGTGATTATTTTATTTCATATACTCAGTCACGTTATAGCATATCACTTCATATCTCAGTCTCAGTATTGTTAATTATATGCATACTTATCATTGTTTCGGGCTGATGGATGCATCTGTGATCCATGTGAGTGAGACTGAAGAGTAATGATTGAGTGAGGCCGAGAGCCTGTTATTGAGACAGTTATGAGATTGTACTGCATACCACAACGATATTAAATTATGCCTTCGTAAGCTTGATATGGCGCTTCCTCAGTATAGAGTGACTACGGTCAAAGGTGTTTATGCATATTCCGGGATAGAACTTCCCTGGTCCTGAGAGCCATATATAGTACTGAGTGGACTTCTGTGGGAGGGTTGTGAGCACTATGTGCATATCCACTGTTTCATACATATATTTTATGATGGCATATAGAGTATACCGGCATACTTGGCATATTTACTCATCCTGATTAACTGTTAGCATGTCTAAATTTTGTATATTGTTTATTGTAAAATTTTGAGGTTTTGTCTGTCACTACTTCTCAGCCCATAGTTTGGGTTCGTTACTTCTGAGTTGGTGTACTCACGTTATACCATGCACCTTGTCTACAGATCCAAGTACACCGAGACCCGGTAGTGGATATTGAGAAGCTGTTAGAGTTTTCCTTGGAGTTGTCGAGGTAGCAGTTGGCGATCGCGACCTCGTCTTCTCTTTCTTATTCTACCTGTTGTTCTTTATTTTGAGATAATGTTGTCCTTTTCTCCTTTTCTTTGCTTTATGTTATAGTCGCTCATGACTGAGTGACACCGGATCGGGGGTTGGAGGTTTTAAATTTAGTTTTTCAAATATTATTTTAAACTTCAGATTCTTAGTATTATCAATAAATTCGTTAAAATCGTATTTTTACTGGAAATTGAATTTAGCTTAGTTAAAAAGGGCGGCTTGCCTGGTTTCACGACAGGCGCCATCATGACTCCGAAATTGGGTCGTGACAACATGGTATCAGAGCTCTAGGTTAAATAGGTCTCACCAGTCATGAGCAGGTTTAGTAGATTCTTGCGGATCGGTACAGAAACGTCTATACTTATCTTTGAGAGGCTGCAGAACCTTTAGGAAAAATCTCACATTCTCGAACTCTTGTCATGCGAATCCATTTATTCAACCTGATGAGTAATTCTTTGAACTCCTTTCATGTATTCAAACACGCACGTGAGCGCTCGGTATCAGCCGTGCACCGATGGCTTGTCACTTCCATGACTTGGGATGTTTAATGGTTTGAGTATGTATGAGCTTATGAAGAATTTAGTTGAATCCCACTGCGGTATTGTGGCAGTGATAGCGTATAGGCATTGTGAGTTACTGTTTGTTTTGATCTATGGCTTTGAGCCAAGTACGGGAGTCTGCTAATGATTAGTTGGTTGCCCGATGATGTGCTGTATTGGTTTCAGTTTGGGTATATTGGTGGATTAGTTATGACCTGCAGAGGTGGAGGTGAGAATGACTCGAGTAATGGAAAAAAAATTCCTGATACATGTTGTATTATACTCTATGGGGATATGAGTCTCCTTGCATGATTGAGTTGTTATTTGTAATGGAAGTAGTGTGCGTAAAGTAGGAGTTTGCTTGGTTGCCTAGGGGGTGTGGGTTACTCCCTTGGTTGTTGGGGTGGTAAGGGATACGGTGAGTTCTTTGGGTGCTTATGAGGTAATGAGTTTTCTACATGTGTTTCCTAGCAATGCTCTTGAGTGTTGGTCACATGCGTAGCGTGGTCGAGTTAGAAGGATCTAGTTCTGACGATTGGCTGTTGTACAAGTAGGGTTCGAATAGTTCCTGATGGTTTCTACCACGGTTGGATATGTGTATTTTCTACTGGCGTGGGGAGCATGAGAGGTATAGTGATTTGCTTCTAGATGGGATCAAATTTAAGTTCTTGACTAGTTGGGTATGTAGTTTCTTGTGGCTCGAAAGGGGTTATGAAGTTTCCATATTTATCATAGGATGGCATGGTGTATACGGTACGTTGTGTAGAGTCGAGATCTGCATGTGTGAATTCACGGTTCAGTTCTGGAAGGAAGGTCAAAATTCTTAGGCGGCATTGGCACTTTCAAATGACTAAGTAAATTATATCTACTGGTGGCTTGAAGTATTTCATGTGGACTAGCGTTTTGTTGGGATCACTCAATTTAGCGGAGTTATGTATTGGTATGACCTTTGGTATTGGATTCATGTGTTTTGATTTTTACGATGTGTGCTAGGATTTTAGCATGATGTTGTGAGGGTAATTGTTAATGGCAAGATAGTCCTCTCGTGTGAGTCTTTTATATAATTTGATTACGTTGGGATGTGGTTATTGAGTGCACGAGTTGNGCTTCATGTATGACTGATCGAACGAATGGTTGTTAGTTTCTACGTGTTTCTGTCATCATCGGCAGTATATGAAAGTGTAAGAGCGAGGCATTTCTTGATAAGAGGTTATGTACCGGTATTGGATTGCTCTGAGCAGCTATTGTGATTAGGAGTTATCGCTATGGGTATTTGAGTCATGCGGTGTATTATGTGACTTCATCTGGGGTGCGTATATGGCTTGTTACAGTATGCCCAGACTTATTCAATTTATACTTGTGGGATTTTGATCTTGTAAATTGATTCAGAGTGAAAATGTAGTTCTAAGGTTTATGGGTCAAGAATGGATTTCGAAATTTCAACTGTGTTGTACTATTAGACCTATATGGGGTAGAGTGACGTGGGATCACCTCGAAATATGTGCATGGTAGGTTACACAGAAACTTTGGTGGTGTTTGGAACAACTCTAAGCACGTTTGAGGACGAACATATGTTTAAGTGGGGGAGAATGTAACGACCCGGTCGGTCGTTACGTAGAACTTGCATTAAAAATTACTTTTATTGACTTGTCATAGGTTGGTTATACTGTTCTTGATGTGTTAGAGTTGTAGGCTCGGAATCGGAATGGTTGTGGTGAGAATTTAACCATTTAGTCTTAAAAATAGCCTTAAAATGGGAAAAGTCAACTGAGGGTTGACTTATTGGTAAACGACCTCGAAATGCGGATTTTATGGCTCGGATAGCTTCGTTAGGTGATTTGGGACTTAGGAGTGTGTTCAGAATATTTTTTTGAGGATCGGTGTAGAATTAGGCTTGAATTGGCGAAAGTTAGCTTTTGGTAATTTCTGGTCGGCAGTGGAAAAATAGGCTATCAGGTTCGGAATGGAATTCCGAAAGTTGGAACAGGTTCGTAATGTCATTTTGGATATGTCTGCAAAATTTCAGGTCAATCGGAGTTGTTTTGCATAGTTTCGACATCGTTGGAGTATTTTAGAAATTTCAAAGTTCTTAGGCTTGAATTTGATGTGATTTTGGTGTTTTGATGTTATTATTAGTGTTTCGGGATTGAAACTAAGTTTGAATAATCATATATGAGGTGTTGGTATGTTTGGTTGGGGTCCCGAGGGGCTCGGGATGGTTTTGAGTGGTTAACGGGGAGTTTGGAGTGCTTGTGTTGCTGCTGAAGTTGCTGGTGCTGGTGTAACCGTACCTGCGGATGGGTCATCGCAGGTGCGGGCCCGCAGGAGTGGAAGGAGGCTCCACAGGTGCGAGATTTGGCTAGCCAGGGAAGAGGTCGCAGATGCGGATAGTGGGCCGCACCTGCAAAGTCGCAGGTGCGGAGTTAGGCAGTTTAGTGAAAAGTCGCAGGTGCGGTTGTTTTGACCGCAGGTGCGAGACATTGGCCGTAGGTGCGGAACCCCTTGGCAGAAATTATAAATTAAAACCCTCCGCGACCATTAGACCTTTTAACACCATCTTTGAACGGGAAGAAGCTCCTGAGGCGATTTTGAAGAGGGAAATCAGTATTCTTCATAGAGGTAAGTGTTTTGATCATTAAAACTCGTTTATGGGTGATTATAGAATACAATCTCAGCAACTAATTCATGAAAATCAGTAGAAAGAAGAGGTTTAGAGCTTGAGATTATGAGACATTTAGGAGTCGATTCGAGGGGTCAAAGAGACTCCGATTTTAATGTTCTTTATATGCACGGACTCGTGGGATGATGAAGAACATTTTGGTATAAGAATTTGTCGGGTTCTGAGACCGGGGGTCGGGTTTTGATTAATTTCGGATTTTGAGCTAATTTTGGTACTTTTCAATTGGAATTAATTCCCTAAGCATAATTTGATGATAAAAATCTGAACTTGGTAGATTTGGAGCACTCAGAGGCAGGATTCAAAGGCAAAGGCACTGCGGAATAGTATTTTAGCCGGTTTTGAGGTAGTAACATTTTCAAACTTGGTTCTAAGAGTTGAAACTCCGATCTAAATGATTTATGACTAATGTTGAGGTGACGCACATGCCAAGTGACGGGCGTGCGGACGTGCACTNTTAATTATATGCATACTTATCATTATTTCGGGCTGATGGATGCATCTGTGATCCATGTGAGTGAGACTGAAGAGTAATGACTGAATGAGGCCGAGAGCCTGTTATTGAGATAGTTATGAGATTGGACTGCATACTGCAGCGATATTAAATCATGCCTTCATTGGCTTGATATGACGCTTGGGCCACTAGGGCCCCTCCGGAGCCTTTACACCCCTAGTGAGCGTTGATGTGAGGGATGGATCTTCCCTGGACATGGATCTTGTCAGAAGTGGATGTTATGTGAGGGATGGATTGTCCCTAGGCATGGATCTTGTCCGAGTGTTGTATTTCGGAGATGGACTTTCTCCGTGGGGCTGGATTGGCCTTTTTCCTCTGTACGGAGTGACTACGGTCACTGGTGTTTATGCATATTCCGGGATAGAAATTCCCTGGGCCTGAGAGCCATATATAGTACTGAGTGGACTTCTGTGGGAGGGGAGTACTGTGCCATATAAGACATATATTAACATGATGAAGTAGAAGTACCTGATGCAGTATGCTTATATAAATACGCCTTCCGAGGTGGAGATACATCATATTATTTATTTGGCATCTCATGATATTAATACAGTTACATCCAAAAGATTAAGGCATAGAAACACAGTAGTAAAATTTAGTTAGGGTTGGAAATCAATAAGACCCAAATCGCTATTAAGGAGAAGTCAAAATTGCCGTAGGTTTAAAAGGAAAAAAGAATAAGAGAATAAGTAGGAAACTTATATTTAATATCGATTGATATTCTAATTTTTAATTTGTTCTCCATGGACACAAAGATTTAGTTTCTTGGTTGGTTAATGCATACATAAACTTAATTTATTTTTTGGTGGGCTTCTTAAATTAGAATTTTAAAATTAAGATCGTAAATCTCTTAACCTTTAAGGGTTATATGCTGAAATTGAGAAGAAAGAATGATAAAGAGTGATGAAATTATCAAACTGGAACAAATTTCAAGTTGAATACATTTACTGATGATTGAGAACTTCTATGGTGTAGTTTCTTTTTTTATTGAGTTAAGTATATATGATCAACATTTATCGTTCTCCGGAATATAAATGTTTATTATATAACTTAGACACAAAATTTTAATATAATATTTGTTCGATCTATTATAAAAAATATTTACCCATTAAGATAGTATACACGCGCAACTAGTATTATAAATATTACGTAACTTGGTTCTTACCGGTTAGTTTCTTTATCCCTGAGCACACTACTACGTGAAAATTATCTGACAGAATTTCTGTCCTCAATTGTCCTATGTACTTTCTGAAACAAGCCAGTGAAAAGGAAGCTTCCACTAGAAGCATTGTCTGTTTGTACTGCATATTTCTGGTTCTGTAGTGATATACTCCATTCATTAACTGCAAGGCATGCACGGCTTTCTTGTTGTCACCTCTGCAAAAGATATCTCTATAGTTTTGAGGTTTTACAGATTAACATGAAGATATTATGAACTACGCACATACGTCTGGAAGTATTCCTCGATCTCACAGTTTGATGTGTTAGATTAATTAATTAGATGATACATACTACTATTGTTCTTGCAGCACTGACCCTGCACCACCATCTTGTTCATTCCTAAATTTGTAACAAACTACACTCCCCTCCCCCCAAATAAAAAATAATAAAGAAAAAAGAAGAAGTAACAACACACAGCTAGCAGAAGAGAACATCATTAACATCATGAGGTAGAAGTCTATGAAGCAATATATACAATTATTCATCCTTCCAAGGTAGATATACATAATGTCTTTTATTTATTTGGCATCTCATGATACCAGCGACTTTAAAAAATACCTGCTATAACATATTATATTTCTTTGCAATATTAGTGCACATATCTCCACTTGTGGGGTTAGATACTGGATCTGTTGTTGTTGTTGTTGCTGAATATGTTGAGCAAATTGAGGAAAAAGCAAGAAAATAAGAAAGTAACTACAAAAGCATATAAGACATATATTAACATGATGAAGTAGAAGTACCTGATGCAGGATGCTTATATAAATACTCCTTCCGAGGGGGAGATACATCATATTATTTATTTGGCATCTCATGATATTAATACAGTTACATCCAAAAGATTAAGGCATAGAAACACAGTAGTAAAATTTAATTAGGGTTGGAAATCAATAAGACCCAAGTCATCCATATATTGTTTGGATCCATCCATCAAACCAGGGCTCAATCTAAACATGAGAATACAAAACTCCATCTGATTAAGAGCTCCATCCCCATCCAAATCCCCTTCAGCTAACATGCAAATTAACTCATCATCTCTTAGATCATGCAAACCAAGCAATATAGTGTTCCTCTTCAAACTCTCGTAAGTTATAAGCCCTATACTGACATCCATTAGCAAGCAAAATCCATTGCAAAGCTCTCTCATAAACCCTTCAGCTCCAAGTCTTTCCATCATTGAAGGAAAATAATCTTCGAAACCGAAAGGGTTTTCTTCATGAGCAGCAGCAACCATTTTTGCCATAATAAAAAGAAGAAAATTAAAGATCGAAATTACTAAGGAGTAGGGTGGGATGAATGCGTTTTTGGGTAACTTAAAAGGCAAGGGTACAGGTTGATGTGTATATATATATAAGAAAGAGAGAGAACGAGAGGAATATGTAAAGCTTGTAAAATTGTTGGCTTGTAAAAATCTCCTTCCTGGAAGCTGCATGAGATAAAGAGGAATCATTTGAAAGGCACACTTGTGAAAAAAGGAGCTCGTTTTATTGACATTTACGATGAAACCCACACTATTTGTTGAATATGCTTTCTTTCGAATGATAACGACGTGTGTATTTAGGGTACCCTGTGTAGTAATGGATGGCATTCATTGATTAATGCTACTGTTCTAATTCTAGGGCAACTTCTGCTGTCCACTTCGATACTCCAACCCTAAATCTGAACCAACAATTATATTGAAATTAATGTGCTACTCCCTCAGGTCCAAAATAAGTGTTTTTTTTTTATGTTTTCACACATATTAAGAAATATAACTTTTAACATTAGTTAGCAATGAAATTGATCATATTAACCTTTGCTTTCTCTTCTCATAAATACTCCTAACACATACTCTAACACTATTTACTCCAAGAGCAGTGTAAGAAAAAAATAACTAATTCATTCTTAAAATCTGAAAAAATCACTTATTTTGAACCACAAAAAAAGGCCAAAATATCACTTATTGTGAATCGGAGAAAGTATTGTTTTATCTAAAAAGTTAAGGCATTAGAAAAAATAGCACTTTTGTTTACTTATTTTATCTTCAACACGCCCTCTTACGTATGGATCAATTAGTTGGAAAGATATGAAAAAGAACAGTACAACAGATTCAGCCTTGAAAAACATGAATGGAGAATTAAAAGTTGGAGGCTTGAATGTTATGTGTAGGTATATATTTGGTTTTTCTATCTTTTGAAGATACAACATATTTATTATAATTGAGTTTTTCTTTTCTTAGAAGAATAGATCTCCCATATTTAGCTAGTCCTTTTTCTTGGAGGAAAATGTTTCGAGTTCCACAAATTAAGAATCATTCTTTCTCATTCAGTAGCATCTATAATGTAGCCATATGCCGTTTGAGAGCCTTGTTTAGGAAAAATGTTCGGGACAAGTGTTAGCCTGCTACTAGTATTTGCCTCTTTGTGAGATTGTGCTCTCGATATTTTGTACTGTATAATGGATTGCTGATCTCCGCATGTGGATGTAGGTCAATCAACCGAACCGCGTTAAATGTTTGTGCTCTTGATATATTTTCTCTTTTGTTATCTGATTTATCAACGTTCAAAGTCTGTTATACTAGCTTCCACATAACATATAATTATTTCGATCATAACATCAAACACGTGCTAAACACTATCCGAAAAGTGATATTTGTTCCTCTCCTTTACAAGACCGCTATGGAATAGTATGCAAATAGCTTTAATGTATATGACAAGCCTTTCAAAATTATGCACTAAGCAAATAATGAAGAAATTATTCTTAGAAAAGCAAGAAGTATTTCTCTAATTTTGGAATGCATAAATTTGTGGAAGAATAAGTATTTTACGTGAGAGAAGACAAGACTGAATAAATTATTAGATTTTGTTTAAAGGTGGATGAATTTGATGTTTTGAGAGAAGCATAATATATTTTGTGCATTAAGGCCTCATTTGTTTGAACTTAATGGAGGTCTGAATCTTAATCATTCAGATCTCAGACATTAAGTGCGTTTATTTTTAAAGTCTGAATTTTTATTATTCAGATCTTAATCATTAATTATATTTTTTCTTTTTACTTCACAACCACTTAATGGGTCTGAATAGGTCTGTACGATTAAGATCTATAACAGAGACTTAATTTCATTAAGATCCTATCACATATTCATTATTAATTGCCGCCACCGCTTACCATTATCAATTACCACTATGCCACCACCACCACCACCATCACCAAGCCACCATCATCCTCAATCAGTGCCGCCACTATTATCGACCATCACCACCCACTATCCCCACCACTCCGACCACCATATATCATTCTCACCAACAATCAACACTCATCCACCTTAACTACCACAACTGACCACCCCATCACCATCAACAACCACAGCCGGCACTGCCCATTATTATAACATACCACCACTCACCCACCCACCATCTTTCTCAGTCACAACTACTATCACCACCCGCCATTATTAACTATCACTACTCACCACCGCCATCCTCAATCATAATTGCCACCACTACCAATCACTACTAGCTGCTAGCATGAACTACCGTCATCAATCAAAACTATCACCAACCACCGCTTCTAGTCGGCATTCACCTGTTAGACATCACCATCAACAACTATCATATTTTAAAAAATTATATATTTTATTGATAAAATATTAAATCAGTTAGTATTTCATTTGAATTTTATGTTTATTAATTTTCAAATAAAGATAAATTTTATACATTCAGATGTTAAAAATCAAACAGTCTTAATTATTTCTATTCTGATCTTAATACACATCTTAATATATTCAAATGTGTATTCAGATTGAGATGTTTTAATCTTAATATACATCTTGATATTCAGATGTGTATTCAGATTCAGACGTTTTAATCTTAAAAAAAGCAAATGAGGCCTAAGACTGACTTATGAAAAGGCTCTTGAAATATTCAGAATGTAGGGATGTTTGGCTTATGATCAAAATCCAACATTAGACTTAGTATAAAAAAACTTTGAAGAACTTGTGATATCAATTCATTTAAATTTATTCCATTTCTTCAACCCACAAAAATATGGGTGGATATGTAATTATTATGTGTTAATTTGTCGGTATGTTGATGATACGTTAATTACAAGTAACAAATGAATGGCATAATAAGAAAGGAGGAGGTTTCTTTCATATCGAAATGAAGGATCTTAAGAAGTGAATATGATATGCATCAAGATTAAAAGAAATAGTGGGAGTTATATATTAATTATTTAATCTTATTACATTGTGAAAAACATTGAGGGAGTCCTAAATAATTAGTCACTTAAACACAGCCGATGTCAATATTCCTCGCCGTTGGTTCCAAGATTGAGTTATCTAATTAAAATTGACGGAAGAGTTGTGGGATTGATTATTGTTTGCTAGCACCGGTTCCTAAATCATTCATGAGGAGGTGTAAGAATCTGATTTAGAGACGGATTCAAAATTTGAAGATAGTAGGTGCATTATTTTAAATAAGTGGATCTAAAATTTATGTTTGACATGTTTAATTTAGTTTTTTATCATAAATCCACTACACTATTGAAATTATAGGCTCAAAATTATAATAATTTTAGTGATGTTACGTATATAACTATACTCTATACTGAAAACAAGATCATCTGGAGTGGAAATTGAATCGCCAATTTCACTTACAGAGGTACACTAAATAACTTTTCGCACCATAGGAGTCTTTAAGCATAAGTGCACACACATATATTTAAATTATTTTAAAAAATTATAACATTATTATACATAATTTAAGAACAGAAACATAAGTTCACGTGAACCCATACCGTTTAACCTAAAGACACCTGTCTGTTCCATTCATGTTTTTCAAGCCCGTATTATGGAAGAGTAACAAGATGGATCACATGTTTCATAAACAGTTTGGAATAGAATGATATAAAGCAGAAGAAAAGCAAATAAAATGACACAAAATAAGACAAGAAGAGAGACGGGGAAATAATATGATCAGTTAAGAACAGAATTGTTGCTGCAAATCATCAGCGACCAGAATTCTTAGTTTAGAATAGTAATGGCACCAACATATGTGTAGCATCTTCTGGACAAACCTAAATCTTCTCTCAGAAAAGAAGGAATCCAATCTTCTATTTAGGGTTGTACTTTCTGCTGCTTCCATCCCAATTAAATGTCCCCATTATATTTTTGGGCAAGTGAAAAATTGATTTTTTTTGTTTTACTTAATTAGACAGAAGCATGGGTATAAAAAAGAAAAAATGGAAGTCACAACTTTTTGAAGAACTTGAATTTTTTTGGACACAAGCGGTCCCATTGCCATTTAATCAGTGATATGTAATAAGTTTTCAGTTAAGAAATGGATAGTCTTTAATTTGGAACAACCTAGAATAAAAGTTTTTCGTTAAATGAGAACTTTTTATCTCTAACCGTTCTAACTAATATTTAGCTTAAACTTATAATTCTATTATTAATGAGAAATTTTTATAACCACATAAATACTCTGGGACCCTTTTTAACTTGTTTAGGACCACAAATTACAAAAGTTTCAATTTTTTCTTAAACTCCGAGCCCCATCAAACATATTCACGGAGGAAGTAGTAAGTATTGGGAGTCGTGAGTTGAGTGTACAAAGTTATGTGGTGATTATATGTGTAAATTATAATACTAAGGAGATTATTTGATGGATATACTTGCGGATAGATGTCTGTTTATTTTTCTTTCAAACTAGATGTTTTGATTCATTGAATAGGATATTAAGGGGGTTTATAATTTTTTATATTAAAAATATATTTAGCTTAAATTTTTAATTTTATTTTTAATGGTATATGTTATAATCACATAAATTACATGAAATATTCAATAAAAGTCTTAAAAATCTTTATTTCTTAAACCGTATACAATCAATTATCATTACATAAATTGAAAACGAACTGAGCATTGTTAAGAAGATTTTTTACCAAATTCATTGTGATACTATATTAAGATATGATTTATTGGGATAGTAGGAGTACATTACATACAAGTTAGGACTTCCTTGTCGACACAACATTTATTCTTTTTTTTGGTAATAACATTTATTCTACTTTTTAGGGCCACAATAGGTAAAGGCGAACATTCATGTTTACTCTAATATAGAAACACTATATATAATTCAAAGTTCGTTTCTTAACAGTAGAGAGTTATTAATTAAATTAAATACCGAAACGGAAGCAAAAAAGGACGGGCGTGAAGGAAATGTACTGAAATGCTTTCTTTCAGTTCATATATTTCCTCCGTTTACTTTTATTTGACATGTATATTAAAAATAAATTTTTATATTTACTTGTCATATTACGCATATCAAAAAATGACAAATTCTTTTTTCCTGTTATACCCACAATATTTATTACTCATTTGAAATCATTTTCTCAAATCCAATAAAATATGTCATCAATTAATATGGGTATCATGGTAAATTATGCATTTCATTTATTATTTTTTAAGAGGCATGAAAATCAAAATGTGCCAAGCAAAAGTAAACAGAGAGAGTACAATATAAGTATTATTAACTCAGAACGAATTTTACTGGGACAAAAATACTATTCTTTTGATTCATTTTAATGGCATTATTTACTTGTTAGCCTATATTCCAAAACTATGACTTTTTTTATTTTTTGGAATAATTTTACTTTTTTTTTCTTGGTAATTGAAAGATTTTATTTACCAAGTATAAGTATTTACACACTATCAAAATTGAGACTAGCTTTCTATCATAGCTCCTGCTGGACATGAAGCCCCAGCTGGGAGTTATCTAGCCTTGCTACAATCCCTCTCCTACTGTTCATTTCACCTAAACTACAACAGGGTACCAATTCAGTGTAATCATGCATCTATCTAATCTAGGAAACATCTTGGCTCTAACATGTATTTCTTGAATGATTAGTCTGAGGATAGAATTAGCAGACCTCTTCTTCTTCTGGAAGATAACATTGTTCCTCTCTTGCCAAATATGATAGACTGCTCGTGCTAATGCCATTCTGCATACTGCTGCCCCTCTACTCTTACCTTTGGCCACCTTTTCTATCCACTTCAGCTTTTCCTACCAATCTTTCTTTGTTCTCTGAATGCCTTGCCAGTGTAGAATTTGCTGCCACATATAAGTGTTGTAAGGTTTCATTTTCTCTTTGACGGAGTAAGCATGTTTGGTCTGAAATGATCCCCCATCTTGCTAGCCTATCTTTTGTAGCTAGCCTATCTTGTATTGATAGCCTTAGTATGAATATCCACTTTGGAAGTCCATGGTTGTTACAAACTAGTTTCCTCTATGACACTTTCTGAAACTCCCCTTGCATAGCTTTGTATATGTGTCACACAGAAAATCTCTCCATCTTATTCACCTTCTCTTCTGTATATCCAGCAATCTCAAAGTACTTCTTGCCTTGTACATGTTTTGGATAACCCACGATGCATTTTTTGGTTCTGTGTTCTATATAGTGTTTCCCTTTATGTAATATGCATGAATCCACTAGATCCACAACTTTTCTTTCTTTGTACAAATATTCCATAAGAGCTTGCAAATAGCTTCTTTATTCCACAACTCCACATTGATGAAGTTTAGCCCTCCTTCTACCTTAGCAACACACAATTTATCCCAGGCAATCAATGCCTTTTTGGTAGGTTCAGCAGTCCTTGACCATAAGAATCTCCTGCATATTGTTTCTATAAACTGGATGATCCTCTTTGGAAGAATAAAGATCTGAGCCCAAAATAATTGAATTGCAACTAGAACACTCTTGGTTAGAATTGCTCTGCCCGCATATGACAAAAACTTTGTTGTCCAGCATTGGATGCTGCTTAACATTCTATCAATTAGGGATTGACACTACATAGCTGATAGCCTCTTTATGCTCAAAGGGACACCCAGGTATCTGAAAGGTAGTTCTCCTTTAGTGTATCCTAATATGTCCATAATATGTTGATGTGTCATGTTGTTCACTCCTTCAAAATACATACAACTTTTATTTGGATTTGTAATTAGTCTTGATGCTGCAGAGAATAGTTGAAATTGTTGATGAAGTATCTTGACTGATTGTTTGTCCCCTCTACAAAAAAGAAGTAGATCGTCTACAAATCCCAATTGTACTAAGTTGACTTTAGCATGTTTTGGATAGAATTTAAATTTCTTGCTCTCCTTCAATGGCTTTAGTAGTCTACACAGATATTTTATGGCCATCACAAATAATACGGGTGATAGGGGATCCCCCTGCCTAAGTCCTTCATTGCCTCAAATGGTTTAGTTGGCTTACCATTAATTATAAAAGAGTAGGCAACTGTACTAATGCACACTATTATCCACTTCAATAATTTTTCAGAGATCCCTAGCAGTTTCATCACTTGTTCAATGTATACCCATTCCGCAGAATCATAAGCTTTCTGCATATCAATTTTCAGCATACATCTTGGCGTTATGTTCTTCCTCCCATAGCCTTTGACCAATTCATGACTCATAATAATGTTATCAGTAATCATTCTACCTGGCAAAAAAGTTATTTGGCAATTATCTATTAGGTCTGACATAACTTCCTGTAATCTTACTGTTAGGACTTTTGATATTATCTTGTAAAGCACTGTGCAACAAGATATAGGCCTAAATTCCTTGATTCTCGTTGGATTCTTGACTTTAGGTATCAAGGTAATAGTGGTGCAGTTAATGGCTTTACACATTTCTGCATTTTCAAAGAACTCCATTACTGCTGCAGTAACCTCATCACCCAGTATGTGCCATGTCTTCTTGAAAAAATAGGAGTTATATCCATCACATCCCGGTGCTTTATTATCATCAATGTCTAGTATGGCTTTCTTTACTTCCTCTTTAGTAACTGGCTTGATTAGCTGTAATCTCTGTTGCCTGCTCAAGGTATAGCCATTCTACATGATCTCTGAGATAACTACTGGTAATTGTGAAGTTGTTGTGCCAAGTAATTTTTTGTAGAAACTCAGTATGTCCTCTTACACTTCAGTAACACTTTGGAGTATTTGCCCTACATTGTTGATTAGTCTGCCAATATGATTCTTTGCTTGCTTGTTTTTCACACAGGCATGGCAGTATGATGTGTTGGAATCCCCTAGTTTAAGTCACTTGATTCTTGAATTCTTCTTCAACACACTCTCCTCCACATTCAACCATTTTTTCAGTTCAAGTTTTGCAGCCTTTTCTTGTAATATTGCCTCATTGTCATTTCCTGGAAGTGTCATATGAGCTTGGATACCTTCTAATTTGTTCCTTGCTACTTGAATCTTGTGCCCAATATTGTTAAATTCTTGATTATTCAGCTGCTTTAGATCACCTTTTAGCATTTTGAGCTTATTCCACACCTTTAACGTTGCAGTTCCCCGTTGCCTCTTTCTCTAGCATTGCTTGTCTATTTCATCGAAGTATTTGGGATTTGCCAAACAGTTGAGAAACTTGAAAGGTCGCCTACCTTCTTGATTAGTATCATCAATAGCTAGACTCAAAGGACAGTGATCTGAAAAATTAGGGTTCATAATGATCCCCTCCATGGTAGACCATTTTTGAATCCATTCCGCATTAACCAGTATTCTATCAATTCTACTATGAACATGGTTATTTTTCCATGTGAACTTTCTCCCCACTGTTCTAAGTTCATCTAATCCAGTATCCAGTATGAAGTTTTTGAAATGTCTCACCTCTATCTCTTGTACTGCATTCCTCTGCACTCTCTCCTCACTAGATAGAATAGTATTAAAATTCCCCATTATTAAGCTTGGGCCACTGACTCCCGCCATAATTCTCCTCAAATCCACCCATAGTATCTTCACGTCTTGTATAATATATATTCCATAAGCTGCACCAAAGTTGAAATTGATTCTGTGCTGGTTCATGGTCACCTGTCCTACTATATATTGCTCATGTACTCGAACAACCTCAAACTCCACCTTTATTTGGTCCCATACTACCCATATTCTGCCTCCTGGAGCTTCATCATAATTAGCTACTCATTTCCGGTTATTAAACACCTTTTTTATTAGTGAATCAGCATTAGGTGCTTGATTCTATTCTCTAGAACAAGCATTAGTATCACATTATTCTTTCTACAAAAAAATTTTGAGTTCTTTTTTCTTATATACTTTATTCAAACCCCTAACATTCCATGATATGATATTCATCATGATATAGTAGTTATTTTAGATCCTTCTCCTCTATCACTTCTACTTTGCTGCCCTATTGCCCCCTGGGCTTCAGATAGTTGCACAATCTTCTTGGTTGTATCAAATAGAGCTTTGAATGCATTGCCAATGTTTACTTCACTCTCACTTATGGCTCCCATATTGTTCTTTGATGTAGACTTTCCTTTAGCCAGTTGCCATTGTTTTTCATTTCCCTGTTGAATAGGTACCTCATCACCTTCTGATTCTATTTGATCCATAAATCTACCATGAGCATCAATTTTATCCACCTTAGGATCAAGCGCCCTCACTATTCTCCATTCTTGTTTTTGTTTCTGCTTAATAACTCTTTGATGTCCTCCTTCCTGGTTCTGCTTCTTTTGATCTCTACATGAATGGCCTATTTGACAGCATGCCTGTCAGTACTAAGGCTTCCAGTCATATTGTATCATCTGCCTAATCACATTTCTCTTAGGGTCATATAATTTGATTGACCCTGGTAGTGGCATAATAATATCTATTTCAATTAACACTCAAGTATGGGACTCTATCAGCCACTATAGTACATGCATCAGCAAACAAAGACTTTCCCAATCCAATCTCAATTTTGCTCAGGGCTTGGTCACTCCAATAGTTGAGTGGCAACTTTGGGAATATGACCCATAGAGAAATGGTTTTAAGCACTTACTCATTGAAATCAACTCCTTCCGTCCATGGTCTAAGTATGATTGGTCTGTTATTCATAGTATACAGACCATTCAGAAGCACTTCATCCCTTATCTTCACAGCTATTCAACAAAATTATGAATTACCCATTATTAAGGAAGAGTACCTTAGGTTTTCTAGCCTTACTCCATTGGCTTGCTATGAATCGCTCAATTGTCCCAATAGTTGGAGTATTTCCAACCACGTACAAGATTATTGCTCGATTCCACTTCTGGTTTTCCTCTGCAATGTCCTCTTCCAATACTTGCACTACAACTTCCCGTCCTGTATCATCGGAGGAATGGAGGATAAGTTTGTACCCTTAGCTGTAAGTTTGTTCTCATGGAACAAACCTGCCCATGATCTTCCCCATTTCCAGTCAGTACTGCTTTCTTATCTTGCATGTTATTCTCAGAGTCGGTCTCAGTATTTCTCTATTCCTATGGCAAGTTTGTATTTACTGTTCCATTGCTTTGTGATTTGCTCGTAATCGCACCACCAATTGAGGTCGTCGGTACAACTACTCCTTTCGCTCCAGAGTTCACCACAGGTGTCGAGATAGTGACTGGGCTCACCGGTGTTGTCAATTTAGTTCGAGAACTACTCAGATCTGGACAATTTAGGTCATTGTCTCTTTCCGGATCTCGATCTTCCTCTTCCTCCCATTTTCGGCGGAGAAGCAGGTTAATTAGCACCTAACGTGTGACGAGAGAGAAGGAAAGTAACTTGGCACTATCTTTAATCTACCTATTTTGTTCAATGGTTCACTGAGTCATGACAAATTGGCAATTTTTACTTTATTTTTATTTTTATTTTACTTTTAATGGCATATTTTTATAATTACATAAATCTCGTGATAAGTTCCGTATTAAATTACATACTCATTCAAATACCACCACATAGAATGAAAATTGAGGGTGTATGATAATAGTGCAACACAGAAGAGGAGAGATTAGTGATTACTTTCTTCTGAGCAATTTTTTCATGTATGAATTATTGACAAAAACCATTCTTACATTTGAAAAAAAGAAAAAAGAATGTTGGTCGATATCTTTTAGGCTCCCAAGGTGATTACTGCGTTATGCGACGAGAAATTTTATTCCGTGTGAGGCTCAAGTATTGTCAGTTCTCTGAAGATCTTTACGTATGACAAGTTTCCATTGTGATATGACAGACAAGATACCCATTTCACTTGCTCGCTATCCTCTTTTCTCCTCGCTCACCGCCAATCACTTTTCTTTATATTCCTCTTTTTTAAATCCTTCTTTTATTTGCAAAAACTCTTAATCCAACTAGCTAGACCCATATAAATTTTGTCCCATAGTCGCTGAGAGCTCAGGTGCATAATTTTGTCTTTTGAAAATGATTAACTCATCAAATTAGTTTATTTCCAATGTCCTAAACTAATTAACCCACAACATTTATAATTTCCATTGTCTCTCTATTTTGATTTGTGTACTGAGATGTTGAAAAATCAGTAAACCTTTGGAGAGTCAAAGTAAGAATGATTGTATTTTGGAAGGTTTAAATGGGTTTTTGGAGGAAATGAAAATATAAGATGTGAATGAATCTGCAAAAGTATTTAATGGTCATTTTCATCATTTTCTGCAAGAGTACTTAATGGTCAAGTGAAGTTTGATTTTGTTGATAGAGAAGAAAAGGGAAGATCCGGAAAGAGAAACAAGGAGGAAAGGGACAAGAACAAATTGGTTCATGGGACCCACCACCACGTGTCTCTTAAATACTCTCTTCTAGTGATTCTATTTTCTTTTTATCCGTTCCAAAAAGAATGATTTCTTTCTAAATTTGATAACAATTTAGCTTAAACTTATAATTCTATCCTTAGTGAGAAGCTTTCATAATCACGCAAATACTCTAAATCCTTTTTTAACTTGTTTAGGACCACAAATTTCAATTTTCTTTTTTAAATTTCGTGCACAGTCAAACAGGTCTACATAAATTGGAACGGAGGAAGTAATAAGGTCTCATACAATCAGAATAAAACTTTGTTCGTATGAGGTGGAAGTATTAATTAATTATATATGTTGTCCTAAGGTTTTGGCATGCAGGAGAAAGATCATACATAGTTCATTAATTGTAAAAATGGAAAAAGACATACTGATATATATCGAAAATGTTTTGGATGTGTACAGTGAAAACAAGCAAGTACATGAGTGTTCCTGGGTGTTTCCTTATATCTCAAGACAACACATATTGGGAGTATCTTAAAGGTAAAGGGTCTACGACAGTTATATATTGAAGGGACAAGACAATAATACATCATTTTGTTACGTTCCACGGGGAATACAGTTTTGGCTTTCTAGGTTTACTTTCATCATTTTCCTTAGACAAATAGGAAATTTCAATGCAGCTTCCTCGATCTTCCCTCTCAGGTTTCAAGTTTTAATTTAAACGTGCGCTGCGGCCATTATGCCATACTAATATAATACTGTTCAATTAATATATTCGTCACATACCAATATTATTCATACCCCACACTAAAGATTAATTACTTCTGCTTTTTCTCAATCCCCTTAAATTTGCAAAGTGGACTTAATTCCTTATTTGTTTGTTGTAATATATGGATCTTTTTAATTATTGTGAAATCTGTATTTAAATGTATTATTGTTGGACTTTAAGCATTGGGCTTAAAAGTTTAAGAGTGTGAATTGGGAAATGGAGGGAAATGAAAATTTGAATCAAGTGAGCTTTTGTCATGAACTTTGTACCACATTGGTGAAAGACAACTACACTTGTGTGTATAAATATAGGATCACTTCTTAGAGCTCTTAAAAGGAGTTGAAGAGGATGTATCCTCGCGCCGTCGTCGTCGCTCGCTCAGCTCGGCTTCGGCTTCGTCAAATGATCGATCGATAATCACGAATTCCATTCTGAATACTGCATTCTACTTCGCAGTCTCTCTCTCTCTCTCAAATTCGTAAGTGTGATCTTGCTCCGTTCTTTGAGTTTGTTGGTATCCTGCTGTTGGTATTGCCACTGTTGCAGGAAGGTTATTACGTTTCATCCTGGGAGGATTTAATCCATTACCTTGGCAACTTGTGAGGGGGTTAAAATTCCTTAAGGACACACAAGGAAATTGTGGACTCGGAATATTACTTATCGTTTATATATATTTTCTGTTTCTTCTAACAGTTCTTCTGATTTTCTGAGTTTTAACACAGAGGCGATAACAATTATTATGATCGATTAAAGCTATTTGTAATGTGCATTTACACCGAATTTATCAAGTGTCAATTTGATTAACTTTAGGAGTTATGTCCAATTTCTAGTTCTTTTTTATTCTTTCAAGACTTAAAAGTAGATTTTAGAAAAGAATTGCAGTTTTCACCATTTCAAGAAAATTCCATCAGATTATTGTTGCAATAGAATTGAGCCAACTGCTGACGGCTTAGTTAACTACGACAAATATGTGAATGTCGCCATATGTCACGTAAATATCACAAACTTGTTTACCGACATATGACATATTTAAATGTCAATAATTTAAGCTCTTAACATATCTTGTTTGTGACATGTATAGATATGTCACCAAATTATTTATAGTTTTTCACATATGATTTGAATATTAATATCACTATCAATATTTATGGTTAACATTAGAATAAAGACATTTGTTATAAGTATCGAAACTATTGCTTTTTTGCTCTTTTATGTAGTGTAGAAAGCAATAAATTAATTTGTATTCATTTCAAAACTTTACAAGAGGCATACAACCACACCAGTAGCACCATATATAGTTACAATTACATCAACATGCAACTGCAATTACATAATCATAATGTTTTCGTAAAAAACTTCAACCTATAATTCAAAGCTTCAAGCAGCCGTGTGGTTTCCTGATGAAGTGTTCCATGCTTTCTCTAAGACAAGATTCTTCACAATAGTAATTGATCTCACAACCTCCAAAAAACTAATGTATCCAAGGTCTGAAATCAAAAAAAGAAAATTATCACTAAACAGATTAACGCAAAACAACGTTAATGTCGGTTTACCTGATAAGAAATCTGTACCACCCCAAACTTTAGACAGAGTCCTACATCGGCAAAACATAAGAGGGGTGCTGGGTATATAAGTTAACAAGCCTTAGACTCTAATGACGCGTTATAAACACGTGAAGGCTTAGGCCCAAAGCGGACAATATCACTAGCGGGTTGGCTGTTACAGATGGTATCAGAGCCACTCTTGTGTCAGCCTTGTCGATGGTGGGTCAGAGTTCAACTGAGTTTAGGCAAATCCCGATAGGCGGCGCAAACCTCAGTGTTGAGTCTAGGTGAATCCTATGCGGTGAGGCAAACCTCAGCGAGGACGCTGAGTCCATAAGAGGGGGTGTATGTTGATCGGTTCCAACCGTACACCACTATATAGTAGAGAGGAGTGGTCGATGCAGTTTTACCCAATGAGGTCGGGATCGATTTTCACATGGAGTTAATTTGGTTTAGAATCGAGTATCTAACTAATCTAGATGTGGGTATTTTTTCTAATTGCATTTCTAAACATTATTGTGATTGATTCTATTCTAATTTTATACTTTGAATGCTAAGAGTAATCTAAGTACAATATTTTTGTGAAAGTTTTCAAGGATTAAAAGGCACTAGGGAAGTGACTTCCGCCTAGGTGAGTATCTGATGGGTATCAAGAATTTAGGACAAACTTGTTATGATTGGGGTCGTGATATATCATCACACAAAAGTGCTCACTCTATACCTCTCAGTAGTTTGAGTAACTTTGCCCGATTTGGCTTTCTCAAGCCCAAATGGGTGCTAATGCAATGCAAGTGAAATTGGATCAAGTCGGGTATTATTATCTCTAGATTTAACCCTTTAATTGGGGCTATCAATCTCTTGAATTCACCCCAATTCCTTATTAGCCTAATTTTTCTAGACTTAGTCCTTCTTTCTCAAGAAGAGCCTAAGTCACAAAGGCATGAATCAGTGTTTGCAACCACTAATTTTACAATTAAAGCATGAATTAGGCTAAATATCACTAACCCATAAACAATTAAGCACTAAAATTCAAAACCCATTAAATACCCACACTAGGGTTGGGTCACAACCCTAGCTATGGGTCTAGCTACTCATGATAATAGCAGTAATCAAAGGTAAAGATGAAATATAAGCCATAATATTCAATTACAAGATGAAAATCTAAAGATTGAAGATAAATCTACTCTAAAATTACTCAAAAGGGTAAAACCCAGCCATGCACGTGCTCTCCAAAATAAAACTTAACCTAAAAATGTCAAAAAGGTCTATTTATACACAGCTGAAATTTTCGGATAAAACTGCCCCTATAGAGGATTCACAGACGCGTAATTCTGACCACGTCCGCGCTTGAGCTTTCGCGGCCGCGTAATAATGAACGTAGTCCGCATTTATTCATATTTTCACATGGGCTAGGCCTTGTTTCGCGGACAGCGTAATAACAACCGTGTCCGCGTAAGCTTCCTACGCGGCTACGTAATTTGGACGCGGACCGCGTCCTTCATTTATGCTCAAGTTGCAAAGCCTCTGAACCTCGTCAATCACTCTCAGCTGAATTCCATTCGCGTCCGCATAAGATCACTTCGCGGTCGCGTAATTTTGATGCGGGGCGCGTTCTTCAGTTAAGCCTAACTTGCAGGGTCTCTGAATCTCAGACCACGCTCTCAGCAAAAATCCCATCGCGGCCGCGCCAAATATTTTGCGGCCGTGCTTTTCCAACGCGGTCAGCGATGATTTTAGTGCTCAAAGCAGCTTTTTTGAATCTACTTTCGCGAACCGCATAATAGTGGCTGCCTCAACGGTGGTCCTTACGCTACCGCACTTTTCTGCTGCTCTCAGCGCTCCATCCTCAGCCTTGGATTTGTGCCAGTTTTACTCCTTCATGAGTTGATTATGGCTTCTTTGCCTCATTTTGACCAAAACCCTGCAAGCAAGCATATTAAGTTAGTTTTCGGAAATATCTTTACGCATTTTTTACCTAAATCCTAAGGAAAGAGAGCACATAATAGGCTAAAATCCCTAGTTATCAACTCCCCCAAATTTAAGCTTTTGCTTGTCCTCAAGCAAACAGGGTAATTCCCACCTCCACAAGAAAAAAAAAGGAAAATTTCATCAGTCCTAAGGTAACTTCATCAAGCATCAATTGGGACTAACAATTACCCTCAACACAAATGCATTATCAACAACATCAAGTTACAACCTTTTGAGTTCTATAGTTCTAGCGTGACACAAGAGCGTCAAGAGTTGACTCAATTCATCAAGGAGGTTCGCTCTCTCACATAGGTCATTGTGGATCCCAGACTCCTCCTCCTCTACTTTCCTTTAGAAAATCTCACTTTTTAGAATGCAACACTCAAGTCAAATATTGTGAAGAAGTGCGCTCATCACTCTCAAAGGAATGCCACAAGTCCGGCTCTAAGTACCATAGGCTTGCTCCTTATACTCGCCACTAATGTAAGCTCACTCAACTTGAAATCATATAGGGCTTTAGAGGGGATGTAATGAAGGCTTTTGGATCAGGGCAGGGCATAATGAACTATGATGGTTTCATATTTCCTTAAGCACTTCATTTTCTCATTGCGGCTCATACTTTCGTGACTCTTTAAGTCATTTTCTTCTTCCTAAGGGGAATTAGAGAAACACACTGTCACTCTTTCTTATTCTTGACAATCGCTTTTATCCTTTTTTTCATCATTCCATGCCTTTCAACACTACGTTCTTTTGAATCCCTTCAACCTTTACTTTCTTTTTGATCTATGTCTTTTTGACTTTTCATCATTTTCTTTGCCTTTCCTTCTCATCAATTCTTTTTGTTATTTGAACCTTTCATCACTTGAAGTTCCTCGTCTCTCTCCCAAACTTATGATTTTGCCTATTGTTCAGCATGAATGCTAAGGAAAGATTGGGTGCCAAGAGAGGGTAGTTGTAAGATGGATAAAGGCTTGTAATGTAGCTATTGAATGAAAAAGGCTTAGGCTCAAAGGAGTTGACTAGGGATATTGAATTGGTAGGCTACAGAAGCTTTCAAAGTTCAAATGGGACCAAGGAGAGCCTACAATCACTTCTCAAGTTGAGCAACACTTAGGTTTCGTCTAGACAAACATTCAGGGCAAGTTCTAGACTTATTAGCACGGGACTTGGACTTGCAATTCAATACCTCACCTCTCAAGCTACTGGATTGTTAAAGAGAATAGAGTCGAGGTACACAACAACCCTAGCTAAGATTGAAGATCACAGATGGATCAAAGAGACCACTTGATGATAGTTTTAGTCAACTCAAGAGTCTAAAGGTCGCAACCAGAGCTAATATTTTTCAATCAACTTGCCTCTGACCATGAAGTCGATGGTAAATGTGTTAGTACCAAGTAAAGCCTACTTGAGATACTTTTATTCATTACTATTATATATCAAAACAAAAAGAAAAATAGACTCAATCCCTTAAGAAGGTTGTCACGCCATCCATCGTTGGGAAGAGTCACCCGGTTCATACGATATCCACCTTTGGAAAGAACCTCGGCATTAAGAAAACTAAAGGCTTATTGATCACGCAAAAATATAAAAAGAAGCTACAAACTCAAAAAGAAGCTACTAAAGGAAATAAGAAGCCAAGCTATTAAGGAAAATTACAAAATAAGTTATAAAGTAAACTACGGAAAGTAAAATGAATATATACAATAAGGGAATGAAATGAATATATACAAAATGGGGATGAATATATACATGGAATGGTTAATTATATACATACCAAAAGTAAAAAAACGAAAAGTAAAAAAATAAAGAAAAATAGTATCAGAATTATTACAAGCCAGTCATCAAATTCATCTTTGATGTAGCTGCTTCAGGGAATTCTCCACTGATGGAGGTAGATGAATCTGTGTTGGAGTTGCTTGTGTTGCGACCGCAGTGGATAAGACAGACAACTTTGATGTAGCTTCCTGCATCCATTTGTTGATGCTGGATAGATCCTGATTAACCTACAGTGCAGTCTGAGGGTAAGCTGAGGAGGAAGGCACCGACAATAGGGCAGGTGCCCTGAGGAAGGAGATGGCATGGCAGCAGATGAACGATCAGCCGTGGAAGGCTCAGATCCAGTGGCCACTACCCTTGGCTCTTCAGACTGGCCAGTGGAGGTAGTGACTTTGCCTTTGGACTTGGGGTTGTCTGCTCCCTGAAGGCTGTACCAAGAGAAAGATCTTTTTGGCTTCACTTTCTTGTGAAAATCCATCCCTTCTACCCCGTGGTCTTCTAAGTACATGGTGAGGAAGTTGGGGTAGGGGTATGATCTTTCTTCCTTCCAGATAGCTTTGGTGATGATTCTGGACATGATGTTTCCCACATTTATCGGGTACCCCGCCATGATAGAAGCCACAACAATCGCCCCGGGAGACTGGGATATCATTGTCATGCTGAGATGGTCTATCCGGTTTCAAAAAAAGGTGCACCACCTTCTCCAAGTAAAGGGATTCGTCCACATCATCGAACCCGACATATGAGTTCAGAGTCGGACCATCAAATCTGATCTTACGTTTCCGTACCTTAGTCACATAGGTGCCCTTTTTTATGTGGGAAACATTGGCATAGAGTTATTTGACTAAGTACTCATTGGCCTTCGGCAGCCACCTAGTGAAGAATTCCCACCCCATTCTTTCATCAAATTGCTTCTTGACATTGGGATTGTGGGGTGGAAGATCCCTTTCTATGAGTTGCCTCTCGAGGGTGAGTGATCTTTGTGGCCATCATTCCCGGAACTTGTGGTAGGATTTTTCACTGACAAATCTATCTTCCCATACTGCTGGCTTTCTTGATCTAGATAAACCCCCCATCTGGGTATCACCTCCTCTCCCGTCATCCGGGACATCTTTTTTATAAAGATTTATAGGAGCAGCTGTTGTTGATGCTGAAGTTGCAGTAGGCGGAGCAGATGGTGCTGAAGTCTCACTACCTCCTTCTGAGTCATCAGACGACTCAGACCAGGAGGTAGATTGATCAACGAGGCGGTATGGTTGTGATTGGGCCTCTTGTTGAGGTTTTGCAGCTTCCCCTTCAGAAATCTCCCGAGATGGGAGGTACTCATTAGTATCAGATGAGTCGGGAGTAGGTGGTCCAAGGGTTTTCTTCTTGCCAATCACCTTTTGAGGTGCTAAGGGTGCAGTTTGTTTCCCTCTGCCCCAGCCTCGGGAGGATTCTCTCCTCCCTTATGGTTTTTTAGAAGCACCACGAGATCGCACCATTATCTGCATACACAATCAGTGAAAGAGCATTAGCATTGTGGTTCAATGTATCATTAAAGAAATGCAGTTTAAATGCAACAGTGCTTCCCAAAATAGTGCACCGCAGACCGTAAAATAATGTGCACGGCCGTGGAAGGTCCATCACGGACCGCGTAAAAAGGAGCGTGATCGCGAAAGGGTTTGGATCAGACTACCAACTCTCTAAAGATAGACTTCCGCGGATCGCGAAATAATGAGTGCGACCGCGAATGAACAAATGCGGGCCGCGTAAAAGTGAACGTGGCTGCGAAACCAATTGGTAAACTCTATAAAGTTCAAGAACATTGACCGCGGAATTATGGCCGCGACCGCATAAAGTCAACTGCAGACCCCGGAAAAATCACCGCGTTCGCGAACTTAAAAGCACATTCAACCCTCACAAAATCATGAACGCGGACCGCGTAAAAAGGACCGCGGATCGTGGAAGTCAACCTTAATAGGAACTGATGAATAATTTAAACCTCACTAAGTGCAAAATTTGGTTCAATTATCAAACATAGTGAATAACCCTATCCCCCGTTAGGCTTTAAACAATACCCAAATGAATTTTTAGCATCAATTTGATAACATGGCAAGCAATTAACCCTAATTAAAGAGAAAAAATATAAAAATAAATGAAAAGAAAAGCAAGAACTAAAATTAATACAAAAATTCGAGCATACCAGTTGTGAGATTTGTAGTAGAAAACTAACTCTTGATTAGTAAGATGAGAGTGAAATGCAAAGAAGAGAAGATGAACAGTGCTCTATTTCGGCGAAAGTGGGGAGTCCGAAAAGTGTAAAAGGAACTGGGACCTTCTATTTATACTCCACAAAAGTTGTCCCACCGACTTACCTGAGCGAGGTCCGCAGAATTCCACCACGGTCCGCACTTTTTACCTTTCGAAGAGTCTTTGCAGAAGCTGGTTCGCTCAGAGAGGAAAAATGGGCACGACAGCGTAAGAGCAATGCGGACCGTGTAATTACGAATGCGGACGCGAATACAACTTCGAAGAGTTGATATATGGGCTTTTCAAGTCCGCGTTCGCTGGGAATTTGTGCCCTCGCAAACTTCTATCGCGGACCGCGAAATTTTGAGCGCGGTCCGCGTAATTCCCCACACTTAGGCAAATTTTTCCAGTCAAAGTCTTGCACTGCACAAACAATTCCTACACAAAATTCACAACCAGTTAGTTCAAACAAAGCCTAATCTATGAAGAAAATCAAAAAGAAAGAAAAACATATGGGTTGCCTCCTAAGAAGCGCCTGATTTAATGTCGCGTCACGACGCATGTTACCATCATCATTGGAAATTGATCAAAGCCACCACATGGATACCATCAAACTCTTAAGAGTTCACCATTTTTTTTTTCAAATCAAGGGAACCAAACGGAGTTACATGCACCACTTCAAAAAGGGCACTCCATTTTGACTTGAGCTTTCCCAGAAACAGTCGTATTTGGGAGTTAAAAAGAAGAACCAAGTCACCCTCCTTGAACTCTTTGTTTCGGGCATATTTGTCGTATAAGTACTTCATCTTGTCCTTATACAAGGACGAGTTGGAATAGGCATGAAACCGGAATTCATCAAGTTCATTGAGTTGCTCTACCCGGAGATTGGCTGCTACATCCCATTCCAGATTTAACTTTTTAAGACCCCACATGGCCTTGTGCTCTAGCTCAACCGGCAGATGGCATGCTTTTCCAAATACCAACCGGTATGGAGACATACCAATTGGAGTCTTGTACGCAGTTCTATAAGCCCACAAAGCATCGTCAAGTTTCCTTGACCAATCCGTCCGATTTTCATTGATAGTTCTTGATAATATGCTCTTTATCTCCTTGTTGGAGAACTCAACTTGTCCACTAGCCTGGGGATGATACGTAGTTGACACTTTATGATTGATACATCACTTGTAAAGTAAAGTGTCGAAGGCCTTGTTGCAGAAATGAGAACCTCCATCACTGATGATCGCCCTAGGAGTGCCAAACCTTGTGAAGATGTTTTTCTTTAAGAATGCCACCACACTCCTTGCTTCATTGTTAGGCAAAGCCACAACTTCAACCCACTTGGAAACATAATCAACAGCAACCGGAATGTAAGTGTTACCACAAGAACTCACAAATGGCCCTATGAAGTCTATGCCCCACACGTCAAAAATATCGAACTCAAGAATAATGGTGAGAGGCATTTCATCCTTCTTGGAAATTCCAACAACTATTTGGCATTCATCACACCTTTTAACAATCTCACTTGCATCTTTATACATGGTCGTCCAATAGAAGCAGTTCTCGCCCCACCATGATGACCACCGTAGGGCGAGGAATGGAAAGCATCAAGAATAATTATTTGCTCCTCTTCTGGGACACATCTACGGATCACACTGTCATTGCAAATATTGAACAAGTAGGGCTCGTCCCAATACTAATCCAAGTTGTCCCGTTTGAGTTTTTTCCTTTGGTTAGAAGAGAACTCACTCGGGACAATGTCGGTCACAATAAAATTAGCAACATCCGCGAACCAAGGCATACCATGCAAAGATACGGAGAGGAGTTGTTCATCCGGGAATGAATACTTAATTTCGAGACCATCATGGGACCTCCCCTCCTATTCTAAGCGGGACAAATGGTCCGCCACTTGATTTTCACTTCCTTTTCTATCAATGATTTCTAGGTCAAACTCTTGAAGTAAAAGAACCCATCTCATCAACCTAGATTTCGAGTCCTTTTTGGTCATCAAGTAACGGAGTGTCGCGTGATCGGTGTGAACAATCACTTTGGCACCCATGATATATGGCCTGAACTTTTCCATGGAGAACACAATGGATAGAAACTCTTTCTCCATCACGGTATAATTGACTTGGGCATCATTCATCGTATTGCTTGCATAATAAATCTGATGAAATATCTTGTTTATCCTTTTTCCCAAAACTGCTCCTACCGCAACGTCACTAGCATCACACATGAGCTCAAATGATAAGCTCCAATTGGGTGTAGTAATGATGGGAGTGGTTGTCAATTTATACTTGAGAGGTTCATAAGATTTCATGCACTCTTCATTGAACAAAAACTTGCATCCTTTTATAGCAACTTCCACAAGTGGTTCACCTCTTTTGAGAAATCTTTGATGAATCTTCGGTAGAACCTCGCGTGCCCAAGAAAACTCCTAACTCCCTTAACAGAAGTAGGAGGAGGGATCTTTGAGATCACTTCAATCTTCACCTTGTCCACTTCAATTCCGTTCTTTGAGATCTAATGGCCGAGGACAATGTCCTCCTCAACCATAAAGTGGCATTTTTCCCAATTAAACACTAGATTGGTCTCTTCACATCGGGCCAACACTTTCTCAAGATTTTCCAAACATTCTTCAAATGAGTCACCACAACACTGAAATCATCCATGAACACTTCGAGAAAATTCTCCACCATATCCGTAAATATTGCCATCATACACCGCTGAAAGGTAGTCGGTGCATTACATAAACCAAAGGGCATCCGTGAGAATGCAAATGTTCCGTACGGACATGTGAATGTAGTTTTCTCTTGGTCTTCTGGTGCAGCGAGAATCTGGTTGAACCCTGAGTACCCATCCAAAAAGAAATAGTAGGTCCGCCCGGCAAGTCTGTCCAACATTTGATCAAGAAAGGGAAATGCAAAATGATCTTTGCGGGTCACTTTGTTCAGCTTTCGGTAGTCCATGCATACCCTCCATCCGGTAACAGTACAAGTGGGGATCAACTCATTTTTCTCATTTGTGACCATGGTCATACCTCCTTTCTTCGGCGCACATTGTACCGGCGAAGTCCATGCACTATCTGAAATAGGATACACCACCCCTGCATCTAGCCACTTGATAATTTCCTTCTTGACGACCTCTTTCATAGCCTCGTTCAACCTCCGTTGATGTTCCATGAAAAGTTTGGCATCATCCTCTAGTATAATTTTGTGCATGCAAAAGGCAGGGCTTATGCCCCAAATGTCAATTAGAGTCCATCCAATTGCCTTTTCCCTTCTTTGAAGCACCTCCGAAGTGGAGTTTACCTGCACTTTATTTAAGAAAGCATAAAGAATAACAAGTAATGTAGAAAAAGTGCCTAAGGATTCATACCTAAGGTGCCAAGGTAGAGGCTTAAACTCCAATGTTGGTGGCTCCTCGATCGAGGGCTTTGTCGGCGAAGTCTTCCAATTTTCCAAGTCCAAGGAGAGTTTACGGGGCCCATATGAGTAGGATCTCATTCCTTGCAAGGCATTTGCACATTCAACCAAGCCTTCCCTTTCATCATCCTCATGGTTCAACAACATAGCTTCCATAAGGTCTTCCATATTGATCATGGCACTCATGTCATCAACTATCATCTTCGACACAAAAATCTACAAACGAGTAAACCTCATTACTATTCGGTTGCCTCATTGATTTGCACACGTGGAATACAACTTTTTCATCGCCCACCCGGAAGGTAAGCTCCCCTGATTCCACATCAACCAATGCCTTCCCCGTTGCTAGGAAAGGTCTCCCCAATATTATAGGCACCTCATAGTCGACTTTGCAGTCGAGAATCCTAAAATCAGCGGGCAAAATAAACTCGTTGACCCGGACAAGAACATCATAAATAATACCAAGCGGCCTCTTCATTGTTCTATCCTCTATTTTCAATCTCATCGAAGTAGCTCTCAGTTGTCCAATACCCAATATCTTGAATACAGAGTATGGCATCAAATTAATACTTGCGCCCAAATCACACAAGGCTTTTGCAAAATCAGCACTACCAATGGTACATGGAATCGTAAAGGCGCCGGGATCTTCAAGTTTCGGAGACATTGAGTGCACAATGGCACTCACTTGATGAGTCATTTTGATGGTCTCACAATTCATAGATCTCTTTTTAGTTACCAAGTCCTTCATGAACTTGGCATATTCCGGCATTTTCTCAAGAGCTTCCACCAAGGGCACATTGATTGAAAAGCTTTTCATCATCTCAATAAACTTCTTGAATTGGTTTTTATTATTTTAATTGGCAAGTATTTGAGGATAAGTTGGAGGAGGCCTTGGAAAAGGAGCCTTGGCTTTGGACACTACCGTTTCCAGTATGTCTATCACGTGTTCCCTAGACGGGTTCGCATCATTTTGAGTCTCCTCCCCATTGTCATGAATATCGATCCTCACTTATTTATGCAAGTTCTAATCATTCACTTGCTCATCAATTATTGGGTCATCATCATTTTTCAATACAACATCATCACTCATAATTTTCTTCGGATTGAGGTACTTGCATCTCCACCTCTACCGCTTCTTGTGGTCACTGCCATGGCATGGCCTGTATTGTTCCCACCCTTTGGGTTTACTACCATATCACTTGGTAGTTTTACCTTAGGGTGAGTATTCAATGCTTGATAAATTTGACCCATTTGTACTTCCAAGTTGTGGATTGAGGTGGTATAGGAAGCTAATTGAGCATCAAAGTCTGTATTCCATTCCATCATTTGTTTGAACATACTCTCTATCTGCCCCATTTCATTATTTGAAGAACTTTTACCTTGAGACAGATATAGAGGTGAATTTTTAGGTTGTTGATAAATCGGGGGTCTTTGAAAGCCCGACTCCCGATTTCCATTGCCTCCCCAATTGTTATTGTTGTTGCCACTCCAATTTCTATTGTTGTTTCCTTGATTCCCCTAGTTTTGGTTGTTGTTCCCCCAATTGTTCGAATTGTTGTTATTGTCATTATTCGAATTCCCTTGGATTTGGTTGCCCAGTTTTGATTGTTTCCTTGCGATCTCCATTGTTGATTTGGAGCATTGCTCCGTTGTCCTTGATAGTTGTTAGCATGTAACACTTCTTCACTTTGGTCATGATAAGACTCGTCTTGGTTGTAAGCACTACCACTTTGCTCATATTGTTCTTGATTTACTTGCACTTGTTGACCATGCTGCCTCCTCTTGTTGACCATTAAATTCACCCCTTCCATGGCGTTTACTTGTCTTGGTCCCTGTACTTGCTGAAGTTGCGCCTTTTCTAACTGATTCATAGTAGTTGTCAACTCGGCTGTGGCTTGTTCGTGGTCATAAAGTTCCTTGTGAAGATGGATGACATTAGGATCACCCTGAAGAATATTGGCCCGACTCTGCCAAGCTGAGGATATGTCAGCCATCTCATCAAGTATGTCACATGCATCGGCATAACACACTTTCATGAAATTTCCCCAGCTAGATGATTCACCACACAGTGATTGGTCGTGTTAATACCCTATAGAAATTATGTTGTATCATTGCTTCAATCATGTCATTGTTGGGGAATTCCTTGACCATATTCCGGTATCTCTCCCATATTTCATGTAGGGGTTCATTAGGTTCCTCTTTAAAGGCTAAGATCTCATCCCTCAATACTGCCATATGACCCGGTGAGAAAAACTTGGCTATGAACTTATCCGTCAAATCATCCCAAGTGGTGATGGAATGGTTGGGTAGCCTCTCGAGCCAGTCTAAAGCTTACCCTCTAAGTGAAAAAGGGAAAAATTTCAATCTCAGAGCATCCTCCAACACATTTGTCCGCTTGATCCCCCAGCATGTGTCTTAAAAACCCTTTAGATGTTTATATGTATTCTGATGGGGAGCGCCAGTGAGAAGAAACCTCTTTGCTCCAATAGGGTCAACATGACATTTGTAATTTGGAAATTGCCCGCCCGAATCCGGGGCGGGACAATTGCACTGGCATAACCTTCATTTGGAAGCACCTGGTGTGCTGCCCGCGGAGGAGGCTTGGGAGGGTTTGGAATTTTGTCATTGGCCTAGTGGCCTCTTCTTTGGACTTGAGGTTCTATATTAACCTCATCTTCACAAATGTCATCTACCCCCTCCCCCGAGAGAATATTTCCGAGGGCATCATTATGAGCCATTTGGTACCTAAAGTGATTGATACACAAAAGTTAGAAACACAGAAGGAAAGAAAAACAAGACACACAAATAGTTAGATAGATAGCCAAAACCGTCTAACTCCATGGCAAAGGCGCCAAAAAGTGATCGGTTCCAACCCTACACCACTATATAGTAGCGAGGAGTGGTAGATGCAGTTTTACTCGATAAGGTCGGGATCGATTTCCACAGGGAGTTAATTTGGTTTGGAATCGGGTATCTAACTAATCTAGATGTGGGTCTTGTTTCTAATTGGACTTCTAAAAATTGTTGTGATTGATTCTATTCTAATTTTATACTATTGAATGCTCAGAGTAATCTAAGTACAATACTTTTGTGAAAGTTTTCAAGGATTAAAAGGCACTAGGGAAGTGACTTCCGCCTAGGTGAGTATCTAATGGGTATGAAGAATTTAGGACAATCTTGTTATGATTGGGGTTGTGATATATCATCACACAAAAGTGCTCACTCTATACCTCTCGGTAGTTTGAGTGACTTTGCCTGATTTGGATTTTTCAATCCCAAATGGGTGCTAATGCAATGCAAGTGAAATTGGATCATGCCGGGTATTACTATCTCTAGGTTTAACCCTTTAATTGTGGCTATCAATCTCTTGAATTCACCCCAATTCCTTGTTAACCTAATTTTTCTAGACTTAGTCCCTTTTTCTCAAGAAGAGCCTAAGTCACAAAGGCATGAATGAGTATTTGCAACCACTAATTATACAATTAAAGCATGAATTAGGCTAAATATCACTAAACCATAAACAATTAAGCCCTAAAATTCAAAACCCATTAAATAGCCATACTAGGGTTGGGTCACAACCCTAGCTAGGGGTCTAGCTACTCATGATAATAGCAGAAATTAAAGGTAAAGATGAAATAAGATATAATATTCAATTACAAGATGAAAATCTAAAGATTGAAGATAAATCTACTCTAAAATTACACAAAAGGGTAAAACCCTGCCGTTCACGTTCTCTCTCAAACAAAACTTAACCTAAAATTTTCAAAAAGGTCCATTTATACACAGCTAAAATTTTCGGACAAAAATGCCCCTGCAGAGGATTCGCGGACGCGTAATTCTGACCGCGTCTGTGCTTGAGCTTTCGGTCCGTGTAATAATGAACGCGGTCCGTGTTTCTTCATATTTGAACCTGGGCTAGGCCTTGTTTCACGGACATCATAATAACAACCGCATCCACATAAGCTTCCTACGCGGCCGCGTAATTTTGACGCGGACCACGTCCTTCATTTATGCTCAAGTTGCAAAGCCTCTGAACCTCGTCAAGCACTCTCAGCTGAATTCCATCCGCGTCCGCGTAAGATTACTTCACGATCGCGTAATTTGGATGCAGGCAGCGTTCTTCAGTTAAGCCTAACTTGCAGGGTCTCTGAATCTCAGACCATGCTCTCAGCAAAAATCCCATCGCGACCGCGACAAAGATTTCGCGGTCGCGCTTTCCAACGCGGTCAGCGGTGATTTTAGTGCTCAAAGCAACTTATTTGAATCTACTTTTGCGGACTACTTAATAGTGGCTGCCTCAGTGGTGGTCCTTACGCAACCACACTTTTCTGCCGCTCTCAACGCTCTAGTCTCAGCCTTGGATTTGTGCAAGTTTGACTCCTTCATGAGTTGATTATGTCCTCTTTGCCTCATTTTGACCAAAACCCTACAAGCAAGTACATTAAGTTAGTTTTCGGGAATATCTTTGCGCATTTTTCACCCAAAACGTAAGCAAAAGAGAGCACATAATAGGCTAAAATCCCTAGTTATCATATGTAACACATCATATTTTAGACAATGTCTCATATCGGCGAAACACAAGAAGGTTGCTGGGTATATAAGTTAACAAGCCTTAAACCCTAGTGACGCATTTTAAACCCGTGAGGGCTTAGGCCCAGAGCGGACAATATCACTAGCGGGCTGGGCTGTAGCAGATTGAAAACATGCATGGGGTTTTGAACTTAAAACCTTCCATTTGGGAGATCTCCTACTCAACCAACTCGAATACCCCTGCGAGCTTGAGTCTTATGTGGAAATTGTGTGATTGAAAATCATGTATGCGAGTTGACGAGTATGTACTTGGTTTATATATGGAAATTATATCAGCTTAAATTCGTACACACCCTTACGTATTAAATTGGAAATTGTTGGAACATAGTAAATCCTTTATTTGTCATGCCTCGTTCCTTGTTTGTCGAGTTTGTACTTTATATGATAATTTGGGGTGATTGTCACTTGGATTTTTACGTGAGTTCCGTGTGCTTATTGATTTGATATTTCTTGGAATCAATTTCATTATGACTTTTCATTAAATAAGCTTAAAAATAGACGTTAATATATTTATCAAAAATTTGGATTAAAGAAGGTGTTGTCCTATGCTGAGCTACTTTTCCATCTATGTTGTTGTTTTGAGGTCTTATATACGTTGTGTGGAGCCTTGGGCTATTTGTCTTTGAAATTTATTGATTTTTGTTGTATCTTTGGAGTTGGTTGTGACCGGTGTGCAAATTATGATATGAGTTGTTGTATTGTGTTGTCATTTAAATACTCTCCTTGATGTTATTTATGCTTGCTTCCTACGGTGCACAAATTACGAAGGGTGATGTCGTGGCATTATTTTTATATTATTATATGTTCATGGCACGAAGGGTATTTCTGTGCAGGCGAGGACAAGAGACATACATTATATTGTGATATCTTTTCGATGTGTACACATTCATGCCTTTATCTTGATATGTTATTGTGCACACCTATGTTTTCTATATGAATTTTAGTCGTTGTTGCTTCATGTGTGCCTCCCGCTTTATTTCTTTTATTATTATTGGCATTTCTCTCACCTAGTTGGTATTGTTATATGTATGCACGGTGAGAAAGAGATAATTGCACGAAGGGTATTGCCATTCCAATTGATTTGATATATATATATATATATATATATATATATATATATATATATATATATATATATATATATATATATATATATATATATATATATATATATATATATATATATATATTTGGGTGAGAATGAGGCAAGTGCACGAAGGTATTGCCGTGCCATTTGATGTGATATGTTGAATATATTTCTCACACCAGGAAAGTTAAGTGAGGTGTCACATGGTTACTTTTACTTGAAAGAATTATATTCGAAAGATATTTACTTGAAAGAATTATATTCAAATGATATTTACTTGAAAGAATTATATTTGTAAGATATTTATTTGAAGGAAGTATATTCGCAAATATGTTTAATTGTACGGATTACATTCTAAAGATTTTTATTTGAAAAGCTTATAGATTAAAGATGTATATTTTGAAAGACTTGATTAATTGGATGTACTTGTGTTTATTATTCGTTTGAGCAATGTTTATGGTGTTCTTGCTGCCTTGCTGTTTAAATCACTAGTTGATTGGTGTTGCTATTACTGCTATTTATTTTCTATTATTTTTGTATGCTATATTGCACAGGTTATTTGACTAGTGTGTGTCTTGACTGTACCTCGTCACTACTCCACCGAGGTTGTGAGGCGACAGTCTCCCCAAAATCTGATTGGTACTTTGGATTGAAAAAGTAATGGTTTGGAGGCTTCTAGGAGGGTTCTATATTTCTTCTCCACCATAATATTTTGTTGAGGTGTGTGTGGACAACTATTTTGATGGATGATTCCATGTTCAGAAAAGAAAAAAATGGCAACATTGTTTCCCAATTCTAGAGCATTATCATACTTTATGCTTTGAATTGTGACATGAACTTGAGTCTGAACCACCAATACAAAAGCCTTTAGGAAAGGGAAGGCATTACTTTTGGACTCCATCAAATGCGTCCAAGTGCATCTAGAGAAGTCATTAACAAAGGTAAGAAAATATTTTGAGCATGAATATGTAGAAGTGTGATATGGTCCCCAAGTGTCAATATGAACAAGTTGGAAAGGCTTAGTACTATTAATAGAACTATCTGAAAATGGTAATCTAGTTTGTCTAGCCATAGGACAAATAGTACATGAAAAATACTGTGTGGAGAAAATATCAGATCAAATTTCAGAAATGCTTTTTATTTTAATAAAAGGAACATGTGCAAGTCTGTGATGCCAAAGAATGTCCATTTTATTCATAGCAGCTTTATTAAAAGAAGGGAAAATAATACTTACAGTATAAGGAAAATGATCATAAGCACACAGAGATGACAAGCTGATACACGCAGTTGATAAAGCAACCTGAGGTTGAGAAGGCTTTTCCCACATAAATTTGTGCAACCCACAATCCAGTTTACTAAGATATAGGCTTCTTTAGAGAAGGGCCCTGTATGAGACATGAGAGTCGCAAACTGAACTGTGCAATCAAACTGATCTGTGAGTTTATGTACATAGATGAAATAATGCTTAAAAGAAGGTAGATAAAGGACAATTTGAAGAATTATGAAATTAGTTAAAACAAAATTATCAATGCAGGTAACTTTCACTTTATATCCATTTGGAAGAGACACTATGAAAGGAATAGGTATGAGTGTGATATTAATGAGATATTCTTTATTAGAAGTCATATGGTTAGAAGAACCAAAATTAAATATCCAAGTTAAGGAATCAGATTGGTATAGCAAAGTATAATTAAAACTATATATTACAATCTTAGAAAATAGAGTACCAACAAAGTTGGCAGAACTCATGATATTGAGTTAAGGTACAGGATCAGAGACATGAGATTGCTGCGATAATGAAAGAAGTTGAGAGTATTATTGCTTTGTCAGTCCAGGCACCAAAAAATCATGTTCAACAGTGGGCACAATATGTGCATTCAGAGGTAGAGAAATCAGAGTCTGTAACCATATTAGCAGCTGCCTTTCTACCCTTAGTAAACTTGAAGTTAGCAGGAAAGTCTTGAAGCTTGTAAAACTTATCAATTATGTGTCCAAGCTTCTTGCAGAACAAATTAGATGTCCTGGACTGATTATCAAAGTTTATTCTTTGAGTAAACTGTCTTTGCTGCTCCTGGAATTGCACATAATTAGGGTTGAGTAGGCTTATTAAGGAAATTCATATTGAAGGAGGCTGCTTCAGAGGTAGAAAATAATATACGTGGGATTTTCCATTTGGATTGAAGTGTGGTAATTGTAAAATTAATGCACCTATTTTGCATGGTTCACTTGTGCCTGTAAATATTAAATAGTGCGTTACTAGTTTTTTAAGATTGAGTATGTACTGTATTAATCTTCCAAAAACGCAGTATAGTTATAGTTATATATATATATATATATATTGAGGATGTGGATTGACTTGTCTTTGCTTTTTATCTTGAAGAAGAATATTATAGACATTATCAAGGGATGGTAGAGGTTGTATCATCAACATATTGTTTCTCACATCAACATAAACCTCATTCAATCCCACGAGGAACTGATGGACTTTGTCCTCCTCTTTATCCTTTTGGAGACCCTCTTTAGCAGCACAATACAAGAATTTGCATGACTATTGCAGATTACCCCTAATGCATCCCGATTCACTTAAATTTGGTAAAATATGAAGCAATATCAAGGGATCCTTGATATGTAGAGGCAAGTTCCCTTATTAGTTCAAAGACTTTGGTCCCATTTACACTATCATTCTTATTATTCATTTGTTTTCGTATACTTTCGGTTGTCTTAGAGTATTGGATACTTTCAGCTATATCTGGTGATAACGAGCTTGTTAACCATGATATAACCATATTATTACAATGGTCCCATTATTTATAATCAGGGGAAGTTACAGAAGGTTTAGGATACGAACCATCAATAAAAGAAATTTTGTTCGTAGCAGACAACGACACTTTCATTCTACGTCTTCAACCTCCAAACCCACTACTCGAAAATGGCACAGGAACAAGAGATACACCAGGTACATCAGATGACAGAATAAATAGAAGAGATGCAGGGTCAAGAGTGTACGCGGAAGATGAAGTAAAACTAATCATGATTACATTAACTAACCAACAAACACTATACACGGAAATCACAATGCAACGGATGCAAAATAGAAATGAAAATACCAGCCTTCTTCGCAACCTGAAGAAGTAAGGCCTTGATATAGTAGAGAAACTCATAAAAACCAATGAAAATCGAGGAAATCCTAGTTCTCACGCCCTAAAACCACGTGATTGATACTTGGTACTCTACCCGACCCGAGTGAACCATCCCATAAATTAATACTCACCTATGTTCCTAACAGGAGGATGCGAAAACCTCTTCAAGTACAATCATTTTAAGATATACAACAAGACATGAATAACATCTTTAAGTAAATATTTTTCTTTGAAAAAGAACTTCATAAATATAAAATAAAGTTTCATTCATGCATGCCATATTAGTAACCATAGGATTACAATCCAAAATGAATACTACTATTGTTTATGGAATCTCTATGACACAGTATGAAATAGCCAACCAAGGAAGAACCCGATGGCTAAAAGGATAATAATATATAAATGTTCTCCACGGTTTCGAGTGTGGAGTCTCACCAAAAGAGTCAACAGAAAATATAGAGTTTTCCTAACCACGCGGTCCAAGCTGCTCAGGTCCAGTCCTTGAAAATAGAAATGAAAATGTGACCGAAAGGCCTAAGCTCCACACCCCTAGTACGAATCATGAATCGTTCTCCAAAAGAAAATAGGACAAGACTTAAGAAGATATAAGATATGAAATAACTGATATACAAATAAGCCTTTTTATCAATTAACAATTTAGAAAATAAAATAAAATAGTATGGAAAAACATATTTCAAAGTCTTCCTTTGGCATTAATCTTTGTAAATCATGTTACATTTTTCATTTACGGGAGCACTATAGCATCACCGACATGAAAGAAGGTCAACTAGGTTATGTACCTAGCGACAAGTATCATATACCCTACGTGCTCAAGTCGTCTCATCGTTGTGCCGCACGAATCGACTCAGTCGTGCAAATAAAGTAGCACAATAGTACCCCCTATTGGGAAGTACAGTTCTCTACCATAAGGTAGGTTCTGCGCCTACACTGGCACGTGTAGTTTCATGAACTAATGAAAAGAAGTATCCAAGGTCAATCTCGGTTAACTTAAGTAACTCCCAAAACCTTTACATTATTCAATGACAATGTTCATAGCCAAAACAACTATTTGAGAATAGTTAAAACCAAGATATTTCAACACTAAAGTATTTCTATTTAAAAAATACTACAAGTGATATTCCTTATTTTAGTTTTAAAAATTTGAATAACACTTCAAGAAAATAATATTCATAGCACTTAAATCTTTTATGATACAAGATATGGTATAATCCCAACTCGATTGTTACATCTCGCATTTTTCGTATGTTAAAGTTTCGTCTTCAGTTAATTAACGTAGACTCGGGGATGAGATTTTCTTGAGATTATAAGCATTATGCTATTTCAAATACATGATGAGTAAATTCGTGAAGGAGAGAAGGTTAGCAAACAGAAGAAAATGAGTTTCGTTGAAGGTTGCCGATTTGGGATAAAATATGGGTCGAGCGATGTATGATGTATAAAGTATATTAAAAATGAGTAGAATTTTAAGTAATGTGAGACAATTCTTAATTATGCGGGTAATTAGTTAATTATCGGGTAATGAGATATTACCTAATTACCTAATAAGTGGATACAAATTAACTTTCTCCTCCCCCACCCCCACCCACCCACCCACCCACCCACGTGGTAGTAACCCACCATTAATACATATGACTAAGTAGTCATATGAGCTTAGCTGGAAAACTAATGTAAAAACATTACATATCCATTCTCAAGACTTGAGGTGGCATACTAATGTTAGCCATTTTCACAAAGCTTTCAACAAAACTTCATCTTCTCATGTCTTGAATACTAAGGCACAACTAGAACATTATCTTTTAGTTACAAGACACTACAACTCATAGGTGAGGTTTTCACCTTAGCAACGAAATTGCTTAGAAAAGTCTTACAAAATTCCTTCATAACAGAACGTTAGAAACTTTTACAATTCAAGTTCCTAAAAAAACATTAACAACGAGATTTATTGCAATCAAATTCTCCTACAAGGTTTCAACGAAATTCTTGTAACCAAACAATTCCAACTAGAATTGTTAGAATCGTAGCAACGTAAAATTTTGCAGTTCTAAAGGAGTACGGTGCAATCTTTTCCAAGAATATTATACGAATTTTTCCCTACTCCAGGTAAGTTAAGGCTAAACCCTTTTTTAATTTTGGCATGGTCTCGTAATTACACGAGTCTGATAACAAAGCATAAAGAAAAATTTATATCCTGGAATTTACGTATATTTTTCTAGTTTTGTAAGTTACAATATTCTCTTTATCGGGATTTCATATTCATTTGAGTATTTTCTTTTTCCAGTTAAGAGAGTAGAGAGTTTATATATATATATATATAGTATTACAGGGAACTATTATCGATGGGCAAGCCCCTATGGGGCAACATCTGATCAGATGGTAGGTTATATATTGAGCCTACTGTGGCCGAGCGCGTATGAGCGAGCCCAGTTGGCTGAGATACAAAGCCTAGTATGGCCGAGCGCCTATGGGCGAGCCTACTACGGTAGATCAATTATATATTTATACCGAGCCTTATAGGTCCGGACAACTATTTTACTTATAATATTGAGAGAATTGAGTCAGTATCAGCAGGTAAGCATATGTTCAGATTATCAGTTCAGTTTCAGCTTTCTATATACTGCTTTACATACTCGGTACATTATTTCGTACTGACATCCCTTTCTAGGGGCTCTGCATTTCATGCGTGAAGGTTCAGATAGGCAGACGGGTACCTCCTTAATAGGTGTTGCCCGAGTTCAGCTTTATCGGTAAGCTCCCCGTCCTTCGGAGTTTTCGGGTTTAGAATTTTTGTGTACATCTTGTGTATATATGTAGATAGGTTATGGGTAGGTCGGGGACCTGTTCTGATCACAGTACATCTATCAATTGGCTTGTAGACATATCCGTTAGTGCAGTATATTGGGCTTGTAGGCCCAGTACGTATATTTTCTTGGCTTGTCAGTTATAGTAGTTATGACGGCCTTGACGGCCTAGATTTATGTTGACATTTAGTCAGCGTTAAGTCTCTATTCAGCTTTATATTTTGCTTCGCAAATTATCTTGTTATATGGCCCCTGGCTAAAGTATGACATTATATGTCCAGAATTCCTGAGCCGCAAGTTGGTACACAAGGATAGGTAAAGCACCAGGTGCCGGTCTCGCCCCTAGGCTCGGGGCGTGACAAAAGTGGTAACAGAGCAGTTCTGTCCTAGGGAGTCTACAAGACGTTTCTAGTAGGGTCTTGTTTATAGATGTTTGGTGCACCACATTATATAAGCAGGGACTACAGGGAATTTAGGAGTTGGTTCCCTTCTTTCAAATCTAAATCGTGCTGTAGAACTGAGTTATAGGAAATTTGAGTTAAACTTACGTGTTGATGTTTGCATGCACAGATGACGATAACTAGGAAAACTACGGCTAGCCAGAGGAGAGAGACAACAGTAGGTGAGGGGACTAGCAGAGAACTCCCAGTAGATGGGGCCCAATCGAAGGCCCAGGGGGAGACCCCTACTCAGCCATTACCAGTTCCTCCACTAACTAAGGAGATTCCTAGGGAGACCGCACATCCAATTCCCCCTTCGGTTCCATCAGATTTGGACTTGAGGAGTGCGGTGCATTTGTTGGCACAGTTGGTAGCTACCCAGCAACATGCTAGGGCATCCGCTAGTGCAGGACCTTCTGAGGCATCTGGGAGTTCAAGGGTCCGAGAGTTTATTTCTTTGAGTCCCCAGAGTTCACGGGGTCAGATCAAAGGGAGGACCCGTAGGATTTCATAGATCATCTTCACAGGATCGTTCGGGTTATGCATGCCACGGAGAAAGAGGTAGTTGAGTTAGCAGCTTTTCGACTCCGAGATATATCCATCCTTTGGTACGAGAGATGGGAAAGGTCCAGGGGACATGATGCTCCTCCTGCTATTTGGGAGAATTTTTTAGATGCCTTCCTTGACCAGTACTTACCGCGAGAGATCCGGTAGGCCCGAGTCGATCAGCTTTTAGCCCTCAAGCAGGGAAATATGAGTGTTTGAGAGTATAATCTCCGTTTTGACTCATTGGCCAGATATGCTCCAACCATAGTTGCTACTATTCGGGACAGGATCCACAGGTTTATAGCAGGGTTGGCCCTAGAGTTTACCGAGGCATGTGCCACCGCTGCATTATAGAACAGTATGGATATCTCCCGAATTCAGGCATTTTCCCAGAATATAGAAATGGGTAGGCGTCGACAGCAGGGTACGGAGAGGACTGACTCAGGGCAGCGTAAGAGGATGAGATTTGCCAAATCTCAGGAGCAGTCTCAGGGTAGTTATAGGCCCCAGTACTTCAAACGGCCACCTAGACCTTCACCACCTCAGTCACAGGGTTATAGGTATGACCGTTATACTCAGTCAGGACCTGTGAAAGCTCCCAAACGTCAAGTTTGCAGTGACAACGAGGATCGAGGTAGACATGGCCATTTTTGCGGCGGTGTACCATCTGCGGTAGAGGACACTTGGGCCAATGCAGAGCCGATTCCGATGCTTGTTATACATTTGGACGTCGGGGGCATATGATGCGAGATTGCACAAATAGAGATTCTGGGGGAATGGCACAACCAGCGAATTCAGCAACATGATCATCTATCTCTGTGCATCCTTTAGGGCGCGAGTCTCAGTCTTCGGCTGGTAGAGGTCGAGGCATAAGTAGAAGATCCAGTTCAGGTGGTAACTAGAATTGTAGCTATGCGCTAGCGGGTCGACAGGACCAAGAGTCCTCACCAGATATTGTGACAGGTATGTTGACCATTTTCTCTCACGATGTTTATGCCTTGATAGACCCAGGATCTACTTTGCCATGTATTACCCCATTTTTCACAAGGAAATTTGGTATAGTGCCTGAAATACTAAGTGATCCATTTGCGGTATCTACACCGGTCGGAGAATTGGTTATTTCTAGATGATTTTATCGAGGTTGTGCGGTGTCAGTTTGTGGTCATCAGACCTCAGCCAACCTAGTTGAGCTGGAAATGTTGGATTTTGATGTTATCATGGGCATGGACTGGTTGGAAGCTTGCTATGCCACAGTTGATTGTCAAGCAAAGATAGCTAGATTTCATTTTCTAGGTAAGCCAGTCCTTGAATGGGTAAGTAATACAGCAACACCCATAGGTGGGTTTAATTCCTATTTGAAGGCGAGGGAGATGATCGCCAAAGGGTGTATTTATCATATTGTGCGAGTTAGGGATGCAGATGCGTAAATAAATACACTTCAATCTATTCCAGTAGTAAAGGAGTACGCGGATGTATTTCCAGATGAACTTCTAGGTATTCCCCCAGAGCGAGAGATTGATTTTGGCATCGATTTGCTTCCGGAAACTCAACCAATATCCATCCCTCCGTATAGAATGGCACCTGCCGAATTGAAGGAGTTGAAGGAGCAGTTGAAAAATTTGCTGGAGAAAGGTTTCATCAGGCTCAGTACTTCACCTTGGGGTGCACCTGTACTGTTTGTGCGGAAGAAAGATGGCTCGCTGAGGATGTGTATCGATTATAGGCAGGAACAAGGTAACTATCAAGAATAAGTATCCACTTCCAAGGATCGATGACTTGTTTGATCAGTTGCAGGGGGTTAAAAGCTTTTCAAATATAGATTTGAGGTCGGGATACCACCAGGTGAGAGTTCGGGAGAAACATATTCCTAAGATAGCCTTCAGGACCCGATATGGCCACTTCGAGTTCCTTGTCATGTCCTTCGGGTTGACGAATGCACCTGCAATATTTATGGACTTGATGAATAGCCTATTCTGGCCATATTTAGATCTGTTCGTGATAGTCTTTATTGATGATATTCTAGTTTATTCACATTTAGAGGATGAGCATGTGGACCACCTGCGAGCGGTACTCCAAACCCTCCATGATAACAAATTGTATGCTAAGTTTTCTAAATGTGAGTTCTGGTTGAAGCTTGTAGCATTCTTGGGGCACACTGTATCCGATGGAGGTATAAAGGTAGACAATTAGAAGATTGAGGCTGTGAAATCCTAGCCTAGACCTACCACTCCAACAAAGGTTTGTAGCTTTCCAGGCTTAGCAGGATAGTACCGGAGGTTCGTAGAGGGTTTTTCTTCTCTTTCAGCACCATTGACGAAGTTGACGCAGAAAACAACTAAGTTTCAGTGGACAGAGGCCTGTGAGCAGAGTTTCCAAGAGCTTAAGAACAGGTTGACCTCAGCACCAGTTCTAGCACTTCCATAGGGTCCAGATGGTTATGCCATGTATTGTGATGCCTTAGGTGTCGGGCTAGGATATGTCCTAATGCAACATGGGAAGGTAATTGCGTATGCTTCAAGGAAATTAAGGAAGCACGAACGGAATTATCCGACCCACGACCTCGAGTTAGCTGTGGTTGTCCATGCACTTAAGATATGGCGGCATTATTTATATGGTGTTCATGTTGATTCATTCACAGATCATAAAAGCCTGCAATATATCTTCAAGTAAAAAGAGTTGAATTTGAGACCGAGGCGATGGCTTGAGTTATTAAAAGATTACGATGTTAACATTCTCTACCATCCAGGGAAAGATAATATGGTAGAAAAAGCCTTAAGTTGTCGATCCATGGGTAGCTTAGCACATGTAGAGGCCAAGAAAAGACAATTAACTAGAGAGATTCATCAATTGGCTTGTTTGGGGTTTCAGTTAGTAGACTCTGGAAATGGTGGAGTTGTACTCCAAAATACTACAAAATCATCTCTCATAAATGAAGTAAAGGAAAGACAGTACGAGGACCTAGAGTTGGTCGAGTTGAGAGAGCGAGTTTTGCAGCAGAAGAAGCTATTATTAGAGCTCAAGGGAGATGGGGTTCTCAGATACAGGGGTCGTCTGTGTGTTCTAGATGTAGCAGGGCTACGAGATAGGATTATGTCAGAGGCACATTATTCAGGGTATTCCATTCATCCTGGATCAACAAAGATGTATCTTGACATCAAGGACGTGTATTGGTGAAACGATATGAAGAAGAACATTGCTGAGTATGTCGCTCAGTTTCCTAGTTGCTAGCAGGTGAAGATAGAGCACCAGAAGCCTAGAGGGCTAATGCAGACTATAGAGATCCCGACATGGAAATAGGAGGCGATAAACATGGACTTTATCACAGGTTTATCTTGTTCTCATCGTAAGTTCGATTCCATATGGGTGATAGTCGACAGGCTCACGAAATAGCTCATTTCCTACTGGTCAGATCTACATATACAACGGAAGATTATGCAAAGTTGTATATTAAAGAGATAGTGCGACTACATGGAGTGCCAATATTTATTATATTTGATTGTGGGGCCCAGTTTACAGCATATTTTTAAAGGTCATTTCAGAAGGTCTAGGGACTCAGGTGGCACAACTCTTCATCCACAAACTGATGGACAGGCCGAGCTCACAATTCAGACGCTCGAGGATATGTTACGAGCATGTGGTAATGGATTTTAAAAGAAGTTGGGATGAACATCTACCTCTTATCGAGTTTTCATATAATAACAGCTACCACTCCAGTATCCAAATGGCTCCATACGAGGCTTTGTATAGGCGTAGGTGCTGATCTCCTATAGGGTGGTTTGATGTTGGAGAACCTGGTTACATGGGCCAGACCTGGTTCAGCAGGCCATAGAAAAAGTAAAGCTTATCCGGGAGTGACTGTTGACAGATCAGAGTCGTCAGAAGTCATATTCTGACGTGCGGCGACGATATTTAGAGTTCGGGGTTAATGACCAGGTATTCTTAAATGTGTCACCTATGACGGGTGTGATGAGGTTTGGCAAGAAAGGCAAACTTATCTCATGGTATATTGGGCCATATAGGATCATTCGGAGAGTTGGCCAAGTAGATTATGAGTTAGAATTACCCTCGGAATTGGAGCCTGTCCATCCGATATTTCACGTATCTATGTTACGGAAATGCATTGGCAATCCTACCCGAGTGGTGCCCACGGATGGTGTACATATTACTGAGGAATTGTCATATGAGGAAATTCTGGTTGCCATCCTAGACCGACAAATCCGCAAGCTACGAAATAAGGAGATAGCATCTGTAAAGGTTTTATGGGGAAGCAAGAAGGTGGAAGAGATAACGTGGGAAGCAGAGGAAGAAATGAAGTCTAAATACCCCCACCTATTTCAAACTGAAGATATGGCTCGAGGAGGGATAACTCAGCACAGCTCTATCAGGCCGGTAGGTCATCAGGTAAGCTCTTATTGTTGACTTTCAAAATTTATAATAGACAGCTGTGTGAGTCCAAGTGTGGCATGTATAGCATGTTTTCTAGTTGCGTGCAGGGTGGTTTTAGTCTAGTGTATGGAGGAGACTCTGGCAAAAAACAAATTCCCAAAGTATCTAAGAGTAGACATCGAGTACGGATGTTTCTAAGGGAGGAAGGATGTTACATCTCGCATTTTTCATACTAAAAGTTTCGTCTTCAGTTAATTAACGTAGACTCGGGAATGAGATTTTCTTGAGATTATAAGCATTATGCTATTTCAAATACATGATGAGTAAATTCGTGAAGGAGAGAAGCTAAGAAAATAGAAGAAAATGAGTTTCGTTGAAGGTTGCCGATTTGGGATAAAATACGGGTCGAGCAATAATACCCAATATTTATGGACTAGTACCATACAAGTTACCATATGACCATGGTTTTAAGTAATGTGAGATAATTCTTAATTATGTGGGTAATTAGTTAATTACCGGGTAACGAGACATTACCTAATTACCTAATAAGTGGATAAAGAT
>ML305672.1:0-179144 GCA_005239505.1 Nicotiana paniculata | reverse complement strand
TATATATATATCTCGTAAAAGCAATGCCAAACCGCTCAACCGTTTTATACCACAAGGGAACCAACTAAAACAACCAATACTCTTTCTGGAATAACCAAAACAATATTTGACAACAAAATAACAAGGCCAAGTAATCATAGAAACAAAAATGAACATAGAACAATTAAGACAAGAATCAATTAAATTGCGAACGGGAAAAAGGATCATATTTAACAAACCATTTGGTGGTGCATAGATACTCGTCACCTCACCTATACACCACACACATGCAAATTCACATAGCAAATAAGTGGGGATTCCTATTCCCTCAAGTCAAGGTTAAACCAAGCACTTACCTCAATTTCGCAGGCCACTCACTGCTCAATTATGACTGTTCCTTTAGAATCTTGCTCTAACTTGCTCGAATATAATCATAATTAACTCAATATCATTAATTAAGGCTAAAGAACTAACTTTATTGAAAATTATAATTTTTCTTAAGTTTTCTAGAAAAAGTAAAAACCCGACCCCGGGCCCGCTTGGTCTAAGCTCGGGGTTCGAACCAAATTAAATTTACCCATTCACCCACGAACCCAAATATATAATTAGTTTCGAAATCCGACCTCAATTCGAGGTAAAGATACAATTTTTATAAAATTCTCTAATTCTATCCAAACCCTCAATTTTTACCATGAAAATCCTTAGTTTTTTATTTATTTAAAAGTGATGAAAAATAATGATTAATTGAAAGAATAAAGTTTAGAATTGATTACCTATGACTTGGGGATGATATTTGGTGAAGAAATTCGTTCCTAGGGCTGTGAGGTTCGAGAATTTGAAGAAGAAGAAATCTGCCCGTTTTATATATATTTTTCTGCCAGCTATTCTGCCTCGTTTATCATGCCAAACGATCCCGAAACTCGATTTTTATGCCTCCAATAGATTATTTGTGAAATTTTAGTCAAGTTAGGATTTTGAATCACTCAATTCGACCTTATAATGAAGGAGATATGTAGGTTTTAATATTTGTAAATAGTGTAGATTTTTAATACACCGTCAGTGTTAATTTCGTAATTAACCTGAAAAATCTGGCAACTTTAGTAAAATGGCCATGAAATCCTCATACGATGTCCAAATTCGATGATTCTTTTTTCTACGGGCCCGTAATTACGATACGGATCTAGTACTTTATTCAAAACAGAAATCGGAGCTCATTTGTTCAATATGATATCATTTATGCTTGAAGAAACGACGTCGAAGCATAAGAAAGAACGGCGCCAACACAACCCAAACCTATTTGAAACTCACCCGAGCCCTCGGCGCTCTAAACCAAATATGCACGCAAGTCTAAAATCATCATACAGACTTGCTCTTGCAGTCAAATAATGAAAATAACATGTAAAACTATGAATTAAGCCTCAAAACTCATTATTTTTCTCAAGAACACTTAAAGTTCATTATTTATCAAGCGGACGTCAGAATCTCGTCAAATAAATTCCGATTCTCACCAAATTTTGCAGACAAGGCTTAAATATCATAACAAACCTGTAGCTCCGGAACTAAAATACGGGTCCAATACCAACGGTTTCAAACGTTAATTCATTTCGTTATTTCATTAATAATTCAACAAAAGAATTTCTTTCAAAAATTGATTTCTAAGGTTTGGGACCTCGAAATTCAATTCCGGGCATACGCCCAAGTCCCATATTTTACTACGGACCTCCCGGGATCGTCGAAACACAGATTCGAGTCCGTTTACTCAAAATGTTGACTCAAGTCAACTAAAACCATTTTTTTTATTCTAAAAATTATTATTTCTTATATTTTCACATAAAAGCTTTCCGATTTTACGCCCAGACTGTGCACGGAAATCGAGCTAGTTAAAATTAATCTTTTTATGGCTAATAAGCCTAGAACGAAGTCTAAATTCATAAAATGCATCACAATCTCCACCTCTAAAACAAACGTTCGTCCTCGAACAGACATAGAAAGTTACCTGAATTAGGGAACAATTGTGGATATCTACTCCGCATGTCCGACTCGGACTCCGAAGTAGCTGCCTCAATGGGCTGGCCTCTCCACTACACTCGAACTGAAGGATAACTCTTAGATCTCAACTGACGAACCTGCCGGTCTAAAATGGCTACCGGCTCCTACTCATAAGTCAAGTCTTTTTCCAATTGGACAGAGCTGAAATATAACACGTAGGATGGGTCACCATGATTTTTCCAGAGAATAGACACATGGAATACCGGATGAACTTAGGATCACCCTGGAGGCAATGCAAGTCTATAAGCTACCTCCCCCACTCTATCAAGAATCTCAAATGGCCCGATATACCTAAGGCTCAACTTACCATTCTTCCCAAATCTCATAACACCCTTCATAGGGGACACACGAAGCAATACTCTCTCTCCAACCATGAATGCCACATCACGAACTTTACGACCGACATAACTATTTTTCCTAGACTGAGCTGGACGAAGTCTGTCTTGAATAATCTTGACCTTATCTAAGGCCTCCTGAACTAAGTCTGTACCCAACAACCGAGCCTCTCCCGGCTCAAACTATCCAACTGGCGATCTACACCGTCTACCATATAATGCCTTATAAGGAGCCATCTGAATGCTCAACTGATAGCTATTATTATAGGCAATCTTTGCTAACGGCAAGAACTGATCCCAAGAACCTCCAAAGTCAATAACACAAGCGCAGAGCATATCCTCCAATATCTGAATGGTACGCTCGGACTACCCGTCAGTCTGAGGGTGAAATGTTGTACTCAACTCTACTCGGGTACCCAACTCACGCTGAACTGCCCTCCAAAAGTGCGAAGTAAACTGCGTACCTCGATCAGAAATGATAGACACGGGCCCACCATGAAGGAGAACAATCTCCCGGATATATAACTCAGCCAACCGCTCTGAAGTATAAGTACTTGCCACAGGAATGAAATGTGCTAATTTAGTCAGCTTATCGACAATAATCCAAACTGCGTCAAATATCCTCTGAGTCCGTGGGAGCCCAACAATGAAGTCTATAGTGATACACTCCCACTTCCACTTAGTAATCTCTATCTGCTGAAGCAAACCACCAGGTCTCTGATGCTCATACTTTACCTGCTGACAATTTAAGCAACGAGCCACATAAGCAACAATATCCTTCTTCCTCATTTTCCACCAATAATGCTGCTGCAGGTCTTGGTACATCATGGCAGCACCCGGGTGAATAGAATAATTAGAACTGTGAGCCTCTTCAAGGATAAACTCACGAAGCCCATCTACATTAGGAACACACACTCTACCCTGCATCCTCAAAACACCGTCGTCTCCAAATGTAACCTGCTTGACACCACCTTGCCGAACTGTGTCCCTAAGGACCATCAAATGCGGGTCATCATCCTGCCGATATTTGATACACTCAAATAAGGAAGACCGAGTGACTGTACAAGCTAAAACACGGCTGGGAGAAATATCCAAACTTAACTGATTAGCCAAAGTCTGAATATCTGAAGCTAATGGTCTCTTACCGACTGGAATGAATGCAAGGCTGCCCATACTCACCGCCTTCCTACGCAATGCATCGGCCACCACATTGGCCTTCCCCGGATGATACAATATAGTGACATCATAATCTTTCAATAACTCTAACCATTTCCTATGCCTCAAATTAAGATCTTTCTGCTTGAACAAGTACTAAAGGCTACGATGATCCATGAAAACCTCACACGACACACCATAGAGATAGTGCCTCCAAATTTTCAATGCGTGAACAATGGCTGCCAACTCCAAGTCATGGACAGGATAATTCCTCTCATGAACCTTCAACTGCCGAGACGCATATGCAATCACCCTACCCTCCTGCATCAATACCGCTCCAAGCCCAATACGGGAGGCATCACAATATACCATACAATATTCCAAACCTGATGATAACACCAACACCAGTGCTGAAGTCAATGTTGTCTTGAGCTTCTGAAAGCTCGCCTCACACTCGTCCGACCATTTGAATGGAACACCCTTTTGGCTCAATATGATATTAATGGTTGCTCATAATCAATTATAGAATCATCAAATAACTTCACGTTAACATTGATCTCCTTTCAAACCTTCACAATGCTGATAACGAGATGCGATGCATGAAGAACTCATAATTACTTACCCGAATTAACGTGTCTCATTTAAAGCCACATGGGCGGGAACCTACCTCGTAGGTTAAAGCTCGATAATTATAACACGAATTTAGAAAATTATGCACAGATAATTTTTACACGAAAATTTTCAAATAAGCCTAACATGCATGACTCCTTATTCGTACTAGAGCACAAATTTTAATTTCACAAGGGAGAATTTAAACACCAGAATTTTCATCACAAGGATCTCGTCCTTATATAACTTCCACCGTGGCTCGTAGGCCGATTTTAACATATCAAATCATATTAAAATGTGAGGATCTCGTCCTCAGTTCTGAATCACAAGTAATATGCATATCGTGCCAATCGAGACATTCCATTTTCTTCTTTTATATATTTTCCGTTAAACAAAATTGCAACACGTAATGATAGACATAGCTATCTCCATAGAGTTTCTAAATACAAGTATTCACATAAGTAGATTTTAGAGTTACGAAGCTCACCCGAGAGTGGAGCATATTAGGATGACTTTTCTAGATACTCATAACCGAATCAAGTTAAGGAAGTTATCACTTTATAATAACTAGAGATTGTTCTTGTAATGACACCATTTGATATAACAACCTCAGCCATACCATAGAAAATATATCAATAGGCTGGGTCTCCACCTCTAGGAATCTGACCTCCACCTTCGACATTCCGACCCCTTTTTCCCTAGATGGTCATGTAAGTTGAGTTATAACTGCAATGGGGCACGTCACCTGAGTGCTCTGATGAAATATGACTCTCCCAAGTCTAAGACGGTTTCTACCACTAGCCGAATTAAAGTATCAACTTGACCTGAGTCGCATAAAAATTTTACAATCATATTTGAGTCCTTTAATGAGTCTGTGAATGTCACGACCCAAAATCCCTAAGATCGAGATGGCGCCGGACATCATTGTCAGGCAAGCCTAATTATTAATTAGTCGAAATAAATTCATGTTTATCATTTATGAAAATCATTTCCTCTCACTTTATAACATGTTAACTAAAATAAAATCTGCCAAGTAAAACAATAGTTTAAATATTACACTTCAGCAAAATATATCCCAACACATATCCCAGAACCTGGTGTCACAAGTACATGAGCTATTTCTAAGAATTTATACAATCATCACTAAGCCTGTCCGAAATACAAATTGGACTAGGAAATTTAGAATGAAAACAAATACAGTACGAGGGAGGCTCTGTCAGCTGCGGATCACCTCCGGATGGTACAACTCGCCTAAGTCTCCGAATCCTCCACATTTCTATGAAAGTACCTGTGCAATAAAATGCACACACAAGTGCAGCATGAGTACAAATACAACATGTACTCAGTAAGTCGCCCGCCTAACCTCAGAGAGGTAGTGTCGAATTAGACACTCACTAAGGGCCAACAAATTAATTAACAGTATAAGATGAACACGGTAGGCATGTAAAAGTAGCAAAGTAGCAATACATATAAGGCACTGAGATCCAAGTAAATACTGGGAATAAACAGACAGTTACCACTTCATCAATATTTTCAAAAATATCTTAAATAAATAATTTTCATCTTTGTTTTCCCCCAAATATTATAAATCAACAGTTACTTCTTTGTTTTCCCCAAATATCTTATCACTTCAAAAATCATGAAAAAATATTTAAAAATTTAGCATGCGCATACGGGATAAGGACAACCGGCCTGAGCCGTCATAATAATTAACTCTGTGCACTGCCGAGGATTGAATGGCCCGTACCAAAAGTGCACCTCTAAATAAAATACTCATGTCTATGCACTGCCGAGGATCGAACGGCTCATACCAAAAGTGCATATCTTAATATAATAATCCTCTCTGTCCACTGCCGAGGATCGAACGGCCCGTCCCATAAGTGCACCTCTCAATATAATAATCATGTCTATGAACCATCGAGGATCGAACGGCCCGAATCAAAAGTGCATTTTAAATCCACCGTGGCGTATGACCCGCTCCCATGTGAGTAGGGGAAACAACACTCCGCTCGCGGAATGTAAATTACGAAGTGGTAACATGCAGACATGCACAATCAACAATCCACCCCGAGTACGTCGAGAACACAAATACTCAAGTAAATGACAGATCTCTCCTTTAAAAAGACCATAAAATAGTGTTTAAAATCATTTTTGAAATTCACTCGCCAAGTTTTTATAACGTTTAATAACACAACCTTATTCGGAAATACAATTGCCCGCGAAGAAAATAAATTCTCTTTTTAGATGATTTAGAAAATAAACTCTAATCTTCCTTAGTCATTAAATTAGAATTTCGATTATATTAGCAGTCTAATATCACAGACAAGATCACAGGTACAACATGTTAAGCATGCTAGTGGGTCCTAGGCTACCCGGACATGGCATAATAGTATCTACGCACGGAATCCCGTCACCTTGTGTGTACGTAGCCCCCGAAAATAATAGCATATACTTAATTAATTCACCTAGGGGGAAAATTCCCCCTCACAAAGTTAGAAAGGAGACTTACCTCGCTCCGAGATTCCATAACCGGCCTCCAAACCCTTCCGACGACTCAAATCATTGCACAACGCTCCGAAACTACCACATACTGGAAAAACAATGAAAATTCATCCTAATACTCACAACAAATTCAAATTATATACTTTCCCGACCCCGCTCAGTGAAATGACCAAATGCCTTCTGGCTCACGTGCCCGGAATCCGAAATTTCTTGAACATATATTCTACCCATAGCCTTACTAACTCAAATATACAATTTAGTCAAATATTCATGCTCAATTCGTGGCTAAAAATCCAATTTCCATTTTCTAGGTTTCTTCAATAATTTCCCACATTCCTACCAATTTCCATGCCTAATCCATGCATATAATCTTGTATTTAACTTAGTAGCTTGAAGGAGTTACTTACCTTGACATTGCATGAAGGAATCCTCTCTTTGAAGCCTCCCAAAATCGCCTAAGCCCAAGAAGAAATGAAGAAAATGAACCAAGAATCCTTTTTTAAAACATTCTGCCCAGGCCGATTTCCGCACCTGCGGTCCCCTTATCGCACCTGCGCTTCCGAAGGTGTGCCCAAATCTCCCGCACCTGCGGCCTTCTTGGCTCCAGCCCAATATCGCACCTGTGGTGCCCTTAGCCGCACCTGCGGCCAAATCTTCGCAGGTGCGGTCACACCAGATGACAACAACCTTCAGCTTTCTTCAACTTTAAATATTGATCCGTTAACCACCCGGAATCCACTCGAGGCGCCTGGGACCCCGTCCAATTATACCAACCTGCTCCAAAACATAATGCGGACTTGCTCGAGGCCTCAAATCACATCAAACAACATCGAAACCACGAATCGCACCCAAATCCCAACTTTATGAACTTAGAAATTTCCAACTTCTACATCCGATGCCGAAACCTATCAAATCACGTCCGATTGACCCCAAATTTTGCGCACAAGTCATATTTGATATTACGTACCTTCTCCAACTTCCGAAATCGCATTCCGACCTCGGTATCGAAACTTCGACTTCCGGTCGGATTTCTCAAAAACCTTCAAATTTCTATCTTTAACCAAATGACTCCAAAATGACCTAAGGACATCTAAATTCCCTTCCGATCGCGCTCCCTCCTCCAGAACCACCATACGAAGCTATTTCCAGACTCGAATTCCCAAATGGACATCAACATCACTGAAATGCGTTTCAAGCCAAACTTAGGAAATTCCTTCAAAAATGCTGACTTCCACAATATACGCCGAAACGCTCCCGGGTTATCCAAAACCCGATCCGGACATACGCCCAAGTCCGAAATCATCATACGGACCCGCCGGAACCTTCAAATCCTGATTCGGAGGTCGTTTAATCAAAATTACAATCTTAGTTGATTCTTCCAACTTGAGGCTTCTGAAATGAGAATTTTCTTTCCAAATCAACTCTAAACTTCTCGAAATTCAATTTCGACCACGCCCACGGGTCATAATACTTGAAATGGAGCCGCTCACGACTTCAAACCGTTGAACGACGCGTAGAGCTCAAAATGACCGGTCGGGTCGTTACATTCTCCCCCACTTAAACCGACGTTCGTCCTCGAACGTGCTAAGAATTGCTATGGAGTTACCTGAAATCACTGTTTAACACCTCGAGCACCTACCCGTGCTACCACAAACCAGTTGAGTACATTAGCTTAATCAAATCTAAAGATTTTTCTTTTATCCATATAATAAGCTCAGAACCTAGATCCAATACCTGAAATTTTCTTTGCTAGGCCTAGTTTCAATATATAAGCACCGTATCAACTACCACACGATATGCCAGATCATGACTACATACGTTTGCTGAATCAGCACCATGCACCGCATAACTCATCATCTGACCAACACTCCCTGAACCTTAACAACCAAAATTTCACGAATCTGGTGCTCTTGATGCACCTCATAACAATCATACAGACATCCTGCCATAATGCTGACGATACCACCACAACGGAGGAAATGTGCAGAAATTCATACCCAACTGTAGAGTTAACAAATCCTTGAATACCTCATCTTGACTAGAATCATCACTTCATTATGAACCTGAATAATGGCATTTGTTCTTTAATATACACTTCACATAACCTTATCGTACTGATCCCTGATCCGATAATCTCGTCTCACCCAGTATGAATTGCTCAGACAAAAAATCACGCCAAACATGACCAACAACTTCACATGGTACCACATCGCGCCAATAGGCCATAACTCGAACATGATAAATAAGAAATGACTCAGGAAGGGACTATTCAACTCACGCCACTAATATGAACTTTTCTCAGAAAACAGGAAGTAAAACATAAGTAAAATAAATATATATTAACCCTTCTCATCATCACACTATTGCGGCGTGCAACCCGATCCAAATAACATACCCGTGGCGGCGTGGCACCCGATTCACACATAGAATTTAAATAATAAGATATAAATACAGAGCTGATTTTCTCACTATTTCAAATTACTGAATATCGATCATAAGCACGTTAAGTGCATAATACCATCCTGGGGAGACTGATAAAGCCGTATGAAACAAAACTCAAACACATCTGAGGTGCGATATATATATATATATATATATATATATATATATATACACTCTGGATCTCAAGAGCTATCCTGCTCACATAACATCCCTACTATACGGGACCTCAACACATAGGAAATTATCAAGCCATTTCACAACTCGCACGGCACAATCACAGTAACACATGAATTTGACGAAGACGGTAAACATCCGCAGTTCTAATACCTTTCCATGAAAAGTTCTCTACTGAAATGAAAATGCCTGGCTCATACGGAGCCCATAATCATATTTAAATCTATCCACAAACATCGAGCCGCCTTGCTCGCACCAAACTAAGCTAATAGCTTTTACCTGGGTCCATATTAACCCACTTTCTCTCATAATACACGAGAACAATCATCATCACCGGGACAAACAACCCATAATCCATAATCAACTGAATAAAACACCTTCCAGGCATAGGTTCTCTAATAAACAATATTGCATTTCTTTATACTCAGTCCAAATCTTCAATCCATCAAGTGACTACATGTCACACTTTATACAATATTTTCGCGGTCACACTTCCACGACCTTCCACACAAGGTAGCAAGTTCGCACATCCACAACTGGCCATACTACGTTGTAAGACAAATCAAGAACCCATAACCACGGTACAAAGCCTCTTCCACCGAACATCAATCTCAAGTGACACTGAAGATAACACCAACTTATTTTGAACTTTCAAATCACTTTTTCTTGCTCTTCCGAGCTCATGACATCCTTATTAACACCGAACCGCAATCTCGATTCTTACTCCCAGTTACAGACTGCTTACCGCCCCTAACATGCCAATATGAGGTAACGCAAGAATTTCCATCATAACTTCTGAACCACCAATAGGGCGAACACTTCATCATATAGAAACCTTTTACTTACCAAATTCAAGAGAACCACCACAACACACGAGTGAATTCCCACAATCACAATACATGCAAATCCTTAAGTAGTGGTCTGAACCATCATAAACCTTCCGGGATCTGCCTACACCTGACATGCCATAATACTTGAATGCTTACAAATAAAATCTATTTCGACGGCCGACATGCCTCGCATACACCGGCAAAAACCACATGCATAACTTAATCACATCGAAAGAACTGATTACTGCCGCAAATGTGCCATTTCAACCATGGCTAATTAATCTATCTTCTTTTAATCATCTTCAATCGCTTCAGGAATAATAGCAACTTCCTTCAACTCATAGAAAACTCAACTCTCACTCATCCCGAGTGACCTTGATTCACGAGACTATGCTGCCTGAATCTCGCAACCCGTCTCATACCCTCCTGATAATCTTTCTACAATCCGTAGTTCATTTCTATCACTTCTCCATTACTATCTTGCATGCTGAAACATATCATAGATATTCCAACCATCTTCCTTTTTCTCAGAAATTACTCTACAAAAGCTCGATTCTCGATCATACTGCTGTCTGAAACCCTTAAATGCCGCATTCTTTACTTTTGAACTCACTAGGACCGCTATTGAGAGTCACCCACTCTGACCGGTCCCGAATACAATCAACTCCAAGGCTCTTCTAGCACATGAACACCCTTTCCCTTGAAGCACGTGACTGAGTCACTATCCCTGACAACTCACCTATGCCTTAAGCAAAATTCTGAATCTTTCAAAGCCTAACTCGTGTCCGACAGGGCCAACTCTTTCACACATTCCTCCAATTCCACGCACAATCACCATTTTACTCTTTTCCCTTAGCTGAAATAACTTGCCAACACGCCGAAAATCCGCGACCCTATGAGAAGACAACCCTACAACCTAACTGCAGATGGTGGGAATCCCCCACTTAGCCCGAAGCTACTCCTTACACCACTCTAGACCCTGCCGAGATCCTTTCTCCTTTGATAACGCGATCTAGCTCAACCAATCCGTCCAATTCTTCCAAATCCTCTTGCCATCACTCCCTAAATACTCAAATTCTCTAGCATCATTCACACATTCTGCCTCCTTCCGAATAGCCACTAGAACCCCTCACCGAGACCTGCCAACCCCGCCATCGCTAACCTATTCACAGAAGATAACCCACCTGTGGAAATCACCCGCGGACATCTTCCAACGACGTTGAAATGCACGATCTCTGCGACTTCAATACCCCATCTTACGCCCTGTTTCATTTACCAACTTTGGTAGTCCGTCCGCTCCTTATGGACGTCTATTAAATGCGCGACAATATCTTCAAATTCCAAGCTATGCTGCCGCTCCCCCACTTTGCGGCTTCTCGACTTTCGCTTCTTACACCTGGCCTCCTAGAAATGGAACCACCGCCTAGCCTCAGTTCAGGATCAATCTCTGCCAACCGCATTCTTTAATACTACTTCTCAATACTCTGACCCCACACAACTGAAGAAACCATAGCGCCGAGAAATTTAACACATTCCATCCGATCAATGACGACGACTCCACGTCACAGGTGCATATCCCACCCCACTTGAAGACACCCAGCCTTACTACTTTATTAACCCCAACTAGACCATTCATAACCCAAATGCCTTTCCTCTGCCGGAACTAAAATACCGAAATCTCAAAATCACACTCTAAGAAGACTCCCCTTCAAACCATTCATAACCCCCAACATACGGGCAAGCATTCTATCATCATATTGATATCACCCGATAACCGATCGTAAGCATCATCACTACCTGAGCATAGCCTTAACGCTCCCAGAAACAAAGCTACTGAGCTGAAACAACATATTATTCTCTCGCAGGCCATAACAACAGCCCCAACCAATTACACATGGAAACATCTCAACTTACATCTGTAGCACCACTTCAATTCCTCAAATTCCTGATTCATAACATGCGCTTCGCGACGCGTAAGATTGAGTAGGAATGAACATAGGCATAAGCCTCAAAGGAATCAAATCGTTCGATGAGGAATCAAGAAGGGAAGTACTCCTAACAGCCCTATAGCCTCTCGAAGATAAGTACATACGTCTCCGTACCGATCCCCAAGACTCTAATAGACTTGCTTATGACTCGTGAGACCTACGGGAACCTAGAGCTCTGATACCATGTTGTCACGACCCAAAATCCCTAAGGTCGTGATGGCGCCGGACATCATTGTCAGGCAAGCAAAATTATTAATTAGTCAAAATAAATTCCTGTTTATCATTTATGAAAATCATTTCCTCTCACTTTATTACATGTTAACTAAAAGAAAATCTGCCAAGTAAAACAATAGTTTAAATATTACACTTTAGCAAAATATATCCCAACACATATCCCAGAACCCGGTGATACAAGTACATGAGCTATTTCTAAGAATTTATACTATCATCACTAAGCCTGTCCGAAAAACAAATTGGACAAAGAAATTTAAAATGAAAACAAATACAGTACAAAGGAGACTCTGTCAGTTGCGGATCGCCTCCGGATGGTGCAGCTCGCCTAAGTCTCCGAATCCTCCACATTACTATGAAAGTACCTATGCAATAAAATGCACATCAAGTGTAGCATGAGTACAAAAATAACATGTACTCAGTAAGTCGCCCGTCTAACCTCAGAGATGTAGTGGCGAGAGGTCGAATTAGACACTCACTAAGGGCCAGCAAATTAATTAACAGTATAAGATGAATACGGTAGGCATATAAAGGTAGCAAAGCAGCAATACATATAAGGCACTGAAATCCAGGTAAATACTTGGAATAAACAGACAGTTACCACTTCCTCAATATTTTCCAAAATATCTTAAATAAATAATTTTCCTCTTTGTTTCCCCCCAAATATTATAAATCAACAGTTACTTCTTTGTTTTCCCCAAATATCTTATCACTTCAAAAATCATGAAAAACATTTAACAATTTAGCATGCGCATACGGGATAAGGACAACCGGCCTGAGCCGTCATAATAATCAACTCTGTGCACGGTCGAGGATCGAACGACCTGTACCAAAAGTGCACCTCTCAATAAAATACTCATGTCTATGCATTGGCGAGGATCGAACGGCCCATACCAAAAGTGCATCTCTCAATATAATAATCCTCTCTGTGCACTGCCGAGGATTGAATGGCCCATCCCATAAGTGCACCTCACAATATAATAATCATGTCTATGCACTGCTGAGGATCGAACGGCCCGTACCAAAAGTGCATTTTAAATCCACCGTGGCGTACGACCCGCTCCCTGAGAGTAGGGGAAATAACACTCTGCTCGCGGAATGTAAATTGCGAAGAGATCACATGCAGACATGCACAATCAACAATCCACCCCGAGTATGTCGGGAACACAAATACTCAAGTAAATGATAGATCTCTCCTTTAAAAAGACCATAAAATAGTGTTTAAAATCCTTTTTGAAATTCACTCGCCAAGTTTTTATAACGTTTAATAACACAACCTTATTGGGAAATACAATTTCCCGCGAAGGAAATAAATTCTATTTTTAGATGATTTAGAAAATAAACTCTAATATTCCTTAGTCATTAAATTACAATTTTGATTATATTAGCAGTATAATATCACAGATAAGATCACAGGTACAACAGGTAAAGCATGCTAGTGGGTCCTAGGCTACCCGGACATGGCATAATAGTAGCTACGCACGGACTCCCGTCACCTCGTGCGTATGTAGCCCCGGAAAATAATAGCATATACTTAATTAATTCACCTAGGGGGACAATTCCTCCTCACAAAGTTAGAAAGGAGACTTACCTCGCTCCGAGATTCCATAACCGGCCTCCAAGCCCTTCCGGCGACTCAAATAGTTGCACAACGCTCCGAAACTACCACACAACGGTAAAGCAATGGAAATTCATCCTAATAATCACAACAAATTAAAATTATATACATTCCCAACCCCGCTCAGTGAAATGACCAAAATGCCCTCGAACCCACGTGCCCGGAATCCGAAATTTTTCGAAGATATATTCTACCCATAGCCTTACTAACTCAAATATACAATTTACTCAAATATTCATGCTCAATTCGTGGCTAAAAATCCAATTTTCAATTTTCTAGGTTTTTTCAATAATTTCCCAAATTCCTACCAATTTCCATGCCTAATCCATGCATATAATCTTGTATTTAACTTAGTAGCATGAAGGAGTTACTTACCTTGACATTGCATGAAGGAATCATCCCTCTGAAGCCTCCCAAAATCGCCTAAGCCCAAGAAGAAATGAAGAAAATGAACCAAGAATCCTTGTTTTAAAACATTATGCCCATGCCGATTTCCGCACCTACGGTCCCCTTATCGCACCTGTGCTTCCGCAGGTGCGCCCAAATCTCCCGCACCTACGGCCTCCTTGGCTCCAACCCAATATCGCATCTGCGGTGCCCTTAGCCGCACCTTCAGCTCCGCATATGCGGCCAAATCCTCGCAGCTGTTGTCACACCAGATGAAAACAACATTCAGCTTTCTTGAACTTCAAATATTGATCCGTTAACCACCCGGAATCCACCCGAGGACCCTGGGACCCCGTCCAATTATATCAAACTTCTCCAAAACATAATGCGGACTTGCTCGAGGCCTCAAATCACATCAAACAACATCGAAACCACGAATCGCACCCAAATCCCAACTTTATGAACTTAGAAATTTCCAACTTCTACATCCGATGCCGAAACCTATCAAATCACGTCCGATTGACCCCAAATTTTACGTACAAGTCGTATTCGATATTATGGACATGTTCCAACTTCCGGAATCACATTCAGACCTTGGTATTAAAACTTTCACTTCCGGTCGGATTTCTCACAAAAACCTTCAAATTTGTATCTTTAGCCAAATGACTCCAAAATGACCTACGGAGATCCAAATTCCCTTCCGATCGCGCTCCCAACTCCAGAACCACCATACGAAGCTATTCCTAGACTCGGAATCCTAAACGGACATCAACATCACTGAAATGAATTTCAAGCCAACCTTAGGAAATTCCTTCAAAAATGCTGACTTCCACAATATACGCCGAAACACTCCCGGGTTATCCAAAAACCGATCCGGACATACGCCTAAGTGCGAAATCATCATATGAACCTGCAAGAACCTTCAAATCCTGATTCAGAGGTCGCTTACTCAAAATTTCAATCTTAGTTGATTCTTCCAACTTAAGGCTTCTGAAATGAGAATTTTCTTTCCAAATCAACTCTAAACTTCCCGAAATTCAATTCCGACCACGCCCACGGGTCATAATACCTGAAATGGAGCTGCTCACGACTTCAAACTGCTGAACGACGTGCTAGAGCTCAAAACAACCGGTCGGGTTATTACAGTGAATTTACTCTCTGGCTATATGAATCGAAGTAGGAGTATGACAGGGTAACTTATCGAACCTGATGGCATATTCTGACACCGTCATATGACCTGATGCAACCGTTCAAACATTATGTGCCACGTATTATGGAGAGTCTGAGAAACAACTCCTTCAAAAGCATTTATGAGAACTGAGTCAAGGAGTTGATGCTGCATTGGTTGGTCATCCTCTTCGTAGGCTTGCCACAAACACCGGCGGTTAATTTCTTATTTTACTATGTTGACTCAACACTGTTGAGATATCCCATTTTTTCATATAATTTTCATTATTCTTTTGAGGTAACTCTCATCTCTATTGACACACAATGATTACAAAAGTAGAGCTCTATTCAGATAAATCTTGGCACGACCCACATAGTCTAGAGGATCGTCAACCACTGTACCCCTTCTGAAGCACCCCGAAATCCATAACTGTGACTTCCACACCGAGTAGACCTTTGCAAGTCCCAACCTCATCTCTGGCAAAATCTCAGGCCTTATACATCCCGGGCCAAAATCGATATAACACATGACCCCACAATCTATTCCTTGACAGTGGACCTACCCACTTGGCATGAAGTCATAGGTCACAACGTCTGTTAATCCACAATGTTAAACTTCATAGCTCCTGTAAATCAACCAGATGCCCAGGTCCGTTGCACCCCTACATGATTCAATAGGTGATCTCTTAGTATGTCCGCATCTTCGGTCAAAGCCACAACTGCTCTAGTAAATACATAATCTTCCCACCACCTCTTGGTGGAATCCGTCATCTAAACACGACAAAATCAACCTCATTGCTTTCAACTATTCCCCTGTTCTGCAATACTGGAGTAGCTATGAATCCTTCTGGAACATGAACTGGTCTACTGACTGAGCTAGAACCTCCACTTCGAGATCCATTTGAAGCTCTACAATAGGGGATGATGTTTGAGCTCTGTACTGAGCTTTGCCTTTGCCTCTTCCCCTAATCGTAGCTGTCATTACGGATTCATCTCTTGTCCGGTTATCGACGCTTTGTGTGTTGTCGAGATTTTGTGAGAGGGCAAGAATAGACAAGTTCAATCATCAATGGTAGAATAAATTGGCACGATAGAGTAGAATAAAATGGAGTTGTTTCCTAACTCAATAGCCTCCGAAAGATAAGTACATACGTATCTGTACCGATCCTTCAAACTCTACCAAGTTTGTTCGTGAATTATGAGACCTAAGCAACTTGGTGCTCTGATACCAACTTGTCACGACCCAAATTCCCAACCTTAGGGATCGTGATGATGCCTAACACCACACTTTCTAGGCAAGACAATGTTAGAATTCGATTAACTACTTTGAATTTATTATCCATTTAGACATAATAAAATAATCTAAAGTAAACTGAATCCATTGGTTATCGATAAATAATTTCTAAAGGTAAAATAATAAAAAATTGAATAAAACGAACCACGAACTAATTATATAAATAGATCTAGGACTATCACAGAGTCTGGTGTCAAAATTCACGAACTACTAAAGAATACTACAAATAGTGGGCTGAAAGAAATAGTGTATAACTATTTTGAATCAAATAAAACAATAATCTAAGTAATATGGAGAAGACTCTCGGGATATGCGAATGCCGTTAGTTATACCTCGTGTGTCCGGAAAAGAAAGTGGGAACCGCTCTAAATATCTTTACTGCTGGCCGGTACCTGGATCTGCACAAAAGAGTGCAGAGTGTAGTATCAGTACAACCGACACTATGTACTGAGTAAGTGCCGAGCCTAACCTCGACGAAGTAGTGACGAGGCTACGGCAGGGCTTTAGCAATATAACCTATGACAATAATATATAAAGAAAGAAGGAAATCTAAACAAATAAATAAATAAATACTACAACAACAATAAAATAACTCAACCGCCTTTTTCAGGTCTCAGCTATAACCAATTCTCAAATAATTTCCAATTTTCCAAACTTTAACTTTAAATAAAAGTAGTGCCAAAATATGAAGAATAGTAAAATAAACATTTAAGCTTTTCAAATCTTTATTTTCTTTAAAATCAGTAAAAACATAAATGTCCTCCCTTATCGCTCCTTGTTGCGGTGTGCAACCCACTCCCACCTGTCCACCCCTATCACTCCTTGTTGCAGCGTGCAACTCGCTCCCGNTTCTTCCTGTTGCAGTGTGCAACCCGAACCCACCTGTCCACCCATATCACTCCTTGTTGCGGCGTGCAACCCGCTCCCATCAGACATCTCATATCAATTTATTCATAAATTTCACAATTTAGGCCAAGCCTTTCACAATATTTTTGTCTCAACAATTATAAATATGAAACTGTATTTTTCTTATAAACATCATCAATATAACATATATATATATATATATATATATATATATATATATATATATATATATATATATATATATATATATATATATATATATATATATATATCTCGTAAAAACAATGCCAAACCGCTCAACCGTTTTATTCCACAAGGGAACCAGCTAAAACAACCAATACTTTTTCCAGAATAACCACAACAATTTTTGACAACAAAATAACAAGGCCAAGTAATCATAGAAAGAAAAATGAATATAGAACAATTAAGACAAGAATCAATTAAATTGGGATAGGGAAAGAGATCATGTTTAACAGACCATTTGGTGGTGCATAGATACTCGTCACCTCAACTATACACCACACACATGCAAATTCACATAGCAAATAAGTGGGGATTCCTATTCCCTCAAGTCAAGGTTAAACCAAGCACTTACCTCAATTTCGCAGGCCACTCACTGCTCAATTATGGCTTTTCCTTTAGAATCTTGCTCTAACTTTCTCGAATCTAATCATAATTAACTCAATATCATTAATTAAGGCTAAAGGAACTAACTTTATTGAAAATTATAATTTTTTCTAAGTTTTCTAAAAAAAAGTTAAAACCCGATCCCGGGCCCGCTTGGTCGAAACTCGGGGTTCGGACCAAATTATGTTTACCCATTCACCCACGAACCCAAATATATAATTAGTTTCAAAATCCGACCTCAATTCGAGGTAATGATACAATTTTTACAAAATTCTCTAATTCTACTCAAACCCTCAATTTTTACCATGAAAATCCTTAGTTTTTTTAATTTAAAAGTGATGAAAAACAATGAGTAATTGAAAGAATAAAGTTTAGAATTGATTACCTATGACTTGGGGATGATATTTGGTGACGAAATTCGTTCCTAGGGCTGTGGGTTCGAAAATTTGAAGAAGAAGAAATCTGCCTGTTTTATATATATTTTTCTGCCAGCTATTCTGCCTCGTTTATCATGCCTAAAAATGGATTCCTTGTGAAATTCTAGTCAAGTTAGGCTTTTGAATCACTCAATTTGACCTTATAATGAAGGATATATGTAGGTTTTAATATTTGCAAATAGTGCAGATTTTTAGTACGCCATCAGTGGCAATTTCGTAATTAACCTGCAAAATTTGGCAACTTTAGTAAAATGACCATAAAATCCTTTCGATGTCCAAATTCGATGATTCTTTTTTCCACGGGTCTGTAATTACGATACGGATGTAGTACTTCATTCATAAGAGAAATCAGAGCTCATTTGTTCAATATGATGTCATTTATAATTGAAGAAACGACGTCGAAGCATAAGAAAGAATGAGCGCCAACACAACCCAAACCTATTTGAAAATCACCCGAGCCCTCGGGGCTCTAAACTAAATATGCACGCAAGTCTAAAATCATCATACGGACTTGCTCGTGCAAATCATGAAAATAACATGTAAAACTATGAATTAAACCTCAAAACTCATTATTTTTCTCAAGAACACTTAAAGTTCATTATTTATCAACCGGACGTCCGAATCTCGTCAAATAAATTCCGATTCTCACCAAATTTCGTAGACAAGGCTTAAATATCATAACAAACTTGTATCGAGCTCCGGAACCAAATACGGGCCCGATGCCAACAGTTTCAAATGTTAATTTATTTCTTTATTTCATTAATAATTCAGCAAAATAATTTCTTTCAAAATTGATTTCTAAGGCTTGGGACCTCGGAATTCAATTCCGGGCATACACCCAAGTCCCATATTTTACTGTGGACCTCCCAGGATCTTTAAAACACAGGCCCGAGTCCGTTTACTCAAAATGTTGACTCAAGTCAACTAAAACCAAACTTTTTTTATTCTAAAAATTATTATTTGTTATATTTTCACATAAAACTTTTCCGGTTTTATGCCCAGACTGTGCACGTAAATTGAGGTATTTTAAATTAATATTTTAATGGCTACTAAGCCTAGAACGGAGTCTAAATTCATAAAATGACCGCTTGGGTCATCACACCCGGCTTATAAGGCTGCTGCTTATTGACACTCTCAATTCTTTTATTTTATTTTTATGTTCTCTCTCTCTTTCTCATTTTTTTTCGCTTTTCTTTTCAGCCACCTCATTTTGTTCCCTTATTGAAATATTTCGATCGAAACTTTTAGGGGTTACGTATCATATCGCCGCATGAATAAGATCATTACGTAATTCAGGGACGCGACCATATTCTCTCTTTTTTTTATTTTTCTTTTTTATTTACAAAACAAACATCTTTGGCTCAATTTCGTATTTTCTAAAACAAAATCTTTTTCATTGATTTTCAACTTTTTTGATACAAGACTCAAAAACAAGAATTACATAAAGATAAACATTTAAATAAGACCAGACTTGACTCAAACACAATTCTTAGGATAAAAGGCAAAACAACAAGGCTCAAAATACCAAAAGACTCTTACAGACTTAAAGATCACAAAGGAACAGTCAAAGTGGACTGCCAGCTAAAGGAAGATCCAATATTCTACAAGAGAAGCCAGCAACATCACTATAGTCATGGAGCTTATTCCTGCGGCTGACCCCCAACTTCGCGGTATATCCTTTCTAAATCTGCAGATATGTGGCGGGCGACATTCAATGATACTTCTGCAAACTGCTCTGGCGTCATTCCCTGGCAACTCCTGCAAGCTCGGGAGGTATACGTGGCTACCTCGAAGATCTTTCCCTTAATGTGTTCCTAAGCTAAGTGCAACTCTTAATTTTGCTGAGCACGGGTCTCAGCTAGATCCGGTGCATCACGCTCATGCTCCAAGGCCAAATCTCTTTGGCACCGAATTTCCAGTGACTCCCCCTCCAACCGATTGATCATACTTTTGTTGTTATGTCTTTCTATTTCAAACTCCGCAATTTGTCGCCCCTTGCTTGAATCAACTCCCCCTATCTGATCCCTCAAACCTTATATTAATGGAGCAAAACCTCTGCACTCATGATCACAGACCACCTTGAACTGGGCTTCTCGTTCTTCCTGTTGTTGAACAGTAGTGATCACTTTTTTCTTCCTAATTTGAGATTTGAGTGCTCGCCTCTCTTGTGCCCACTTAGCCTTTTCCAGCTTGAAATCAACCTGTTGTATGTCCATGACTGTCTCCAGAATGCCTTTATCTTCTTGTAAAATGTCAATACGGGATTGGAACTCTAGTTTTACTTCCCTTCTGGGGTCTCTAACTCTGGCCTCGATCTCCTCTTCCCAATCAACGACATGCCGTATGGGTATTTCTGGCCTTTCCTCTGGGATAGCCTTGTTGTGAAACCACTCAAGGTATGCGAGGCTTACCTCCCCACATTCACGATCAGCTACCATCTCGTCCAAATCGGAAAATTGACCACCAAACCAAACCTTTTGTGCATATGACTCCTTGGAGGTTCCTCTACCTTGAACTCCCACACGAACGGACACATGTGCTCAGTCGGGGGTCTCTTTTGCTCTCTCCCTAGCTGGCGCATGACGCATAGGGGTGCATAGGGTTGGAAACCTCTGAAACCCATGAGTATGAAGAACGGAAGATACATCGACATATTCATGACCCTAGCAGAAGGGAACCAATAATAGTTCCAAGTGATTCTATCAGCACTCAATGAACCAAGCAATGTCTGCCAAGCCCTCACCCCCTCTGGCAGATTACAACTTGCGGCCCTGTATGGGTGAATCCGATGTAATTCAACCAATTATAGTTGAAATTTATTACTATTGGATGATGATAAAGGTGCTTTATGAACCATATCTGCAGCAGAATGTTGCATGCTTCGAAGTTATCTTCACCCTCTTGGCAGCGGGTAAAAGCTCGAAAAATATCTCCTAGAGTCATGGGAAGAATGGTATGATCCTCGCTACTTTGTAAAAATGAGACTACCACGACTAATCGAATTCTGATGCACCCACCACGCTCTGGAAAGACAATGATCCCCAAAAATGATGTCACGAACGCGAAGTTTCTCAACTCCATCCATGTGTCGTAACTCATTTGGTTGACGAATTCTGTGCTCGAGAAGTTTTCAAACCCTTTCTCGTCCCCAAATCTGTCATAGAAATATTCCAACGGAACCCAACCTTCATCAGGGCAACCCATTGGAATTCGACGGAGGCATAACTTTTTCAAAAAGTTATTCACACCAACTTTTCTCGGAGCAACAGGCTTTTTCCCACGAAGGTTTCTCCTTAATCCGATAAACCCACCTAATTCTTCTAATGTAGGCGATATTTCACAATCTTTGAACCTGAAGACATTGTTCACGGGGTCCCAAAAATCCACTAGAGCCTCGATTAAGTCTCTGTTAGGCTTAATCCCCATGATATTTGTGAGGAACTCGAGGTTCTTAAATACTTGATTCCGTTCCCATGTCACAAAACTAGCCCACCAATTATAGAGACTACTCGGGATCTTTTCTCTTATCAAGAACATAGGAGGTGTCTCGTCCCTTACCTTTTTCTGACTGCTTCTTTGTGGAGAATTCACGGCGAACCTAAGAATAAGATAAAAGTAGTCAGGACTTACCTAAGCTATATGAAATTCTGATTATTTCCTTTTTTTTTTTGAAAAAAAAATACCATTTAGGACTCGATCTATTTACTATTTTTTGAAATTAGCAGACACAAAAAATAGGAAAATGCTATTATTATGAAAACAGACTTTCGATACTTCCACAGAAGGCTTAGAGGATTTCTCGGTAAAAACGGCTAAGCATGGGGACAAAGTAATAATAATAAAAAATAGACAAAATAAAAAAAATGGATACTTTAACGAAAACGGCCCTTTGGTACTCCCGGGAGAGGTTCAAAGGCTGCCTCAACATATATAACCAGACAAAACTAGATAAGATGATTTTTTTGGAAACAACCTTTTGGCACTTCCGCAGAAGGTTTTAAGCAATTTCGAAAAAAAGGCCGGACATAAGGGTTAAATGGTAAAAATCGAAAAAGAGATGGACAAAATAGCTATTTTACAAAAATGACCCTTCAGCACTTCCGAGTAAGATTTTAAGGTTGTCTTGGCAAAACGACCGGAATACGAGGGTAAAGTAGTAAAAAGTGATCAAAAATAGCGTTTTTTTAAATTTTTTTCTTTATTTTTATTTTTTATTTTTTTGAAAAATGTGGGCTGAACCAGATTGTGGTTGCCTACGTATCTCACATCCGGTGAGAATTAACCCGCGTAGTTCGGTGAAATTGAGTATTCTTCTCTTTTGATTTTTATGAAAATTAATCTTTACACCTCACTCTAGACTACATAATCTTAGTAAAAAAAAGGATTATTTGTACTAAACTAGGAGAAAGATTCTTTTTTATTTTTTTAAAAATAAAATAATTCCGCTCAACTAATTTTCTAAAGCCAGTCGACAATGCAAGCAAGCCTTCCAAATGATGTAACAAGTAGCACATTAGTGAACATGATGGTCTCAAAGAGGATACCTGTCTTATACGGACCCGACCCTTGTGCCGAGTTTCGCTAAGTCAAACACATATGATGCAAATAAAGCGAACCTATTAGGGATATCCGACATGAGGTTAGTTCTTCTAGGTTTAATCCTATTGGAGAAGGTATCTAGGCTGGCTTACTCGAGCGGACAACTCGAGCCGATGAGGGTCAACGTACCAGTAGCATTACTTTCCGGCTTAGCTGGTGGTGCTCCCCTCCTAAAACATGTGTGACTAAAATCCTTCACTGGTTGACAAGCACCTCGGTTATCTCAAAGAAAGCGGGCTATGTCAAGCAAATGCCTAATTTTAATTTCAAGAAGACTCAAAGGGGGGTGCGTGAGAAGATAGTTTATATGTACAGTTCAACAATATCAAAGGGGTAAAAAACGAACAGGTAACACATTAGCCAAAAATAAATCACAATATATAAAAAATTAATAAAGCCAAATAAAAAGTCAATATGTAAGCTCGAATTCTGGTTTTTCCCCACAGAGTCGCCATAGCTGTCGCACCCCTTTTTAACCCAGCAAAAGATATTTATATTATATGGATTGTTGTGGGTTAAAGAGTTTTTCTAATTAAAGTGACAAAATTGAGTAGGGATTATCTTATTTACAGAGTCGCCACTTGGAATTGAATTTTTGGGTGTTCCAAGTCACCTTTTATTTGAATCCCTAGTCAAAGGAAGGTTTGACACTAATATTTTTGGTCCGCGAAAATAAAGTTCGGGTAAGGAATTCTGTTGACCGGGGAGAAGGTGTAAGGCATTCTCCGAGTCCCGTGGTTCCAGCAAGGTCACTTTATTGACTTAAAACTTGGCTTGAATTAAATTTGGACAAACTGTGATTTATATAAATTTCATGTTTTACCTATCCGCTTTTATCTCTTGATTATTAGAATTATTAAACAAAATGATTTGGATAATATTACGTTGTCATAACCACGCTACACAAACGAATGCATGATTGAATAACAAAATTAATTAACTTATCATAATTGCGCCTCACAAGCGAATCCAAAATCATGACAATCAATTATTTGTAGTACTTTTGAGAAATTACTACATTTGAGAAAATTAATTTTTGAAAATTACTAAAAGTCAATTATCGCGCTACACAAGAGAATCCGCGATTTTAGAAAAGGATTAAATAAAATAATAGGTATGGTATGAGGTTATTTAACTAATTTATTGAATGTTAAACATTACTCTACGCAAGCGATTCCGTGAAGTCAAACCGCGCCTACTAATTGCCTAACGTTTAAATTAATTAGAAGGAAATGAGTTAATTTAATTAGTAACCAAAAATCTTTATTTTTCTAGCCTTATCGTTGCAAAAATTATGCAAATAAATGTTGGACCAACTCTATCTATTTTAAAGAAATGAGTCAAATTCTTGTTAAAAGAGAAATGGGCCAGCTTTTGAATTCTAGAGCTTTTGGGCTGTTGGAATTTATTAAAAGAAACGGTCCAGCTAAAATATTTATTAACTTGCATATGATGTTCAACTTATGTGGCCCAACTCTAATAACCAAATGGCCAACTGAAGCTAGCAAATAATATTTGTAACAACTTATATAAAAATATCCTTTGAATTTTAACATGCTAAATCATGGTAATAGAGAGACCCTCATATGAATCAAGAAATTTTTGATCAATCTCATGCTCAATGAAGAAGACAAGTACATTGGTAGTCTCACACTCTATTTTAGAACAAATGGCCATAATAAATTACATGTGAAAATAACCTCTTTTATTGAAAAAATGAAGAACCTATATTCACCATATTCATTTAACCTTAACTGAAACTCCATTTGTGAATGTCTAAACAAGACTACTGAAAATGAGACCACCTAGCTTTAAAATGAAATCATAACTATGACCAAACAGTGGCCAATGAAAAGAAGAAAAGAAAGGTTTAGCTTGGCAACAAACAGAGGGACAAACATGAAACTACATGGGTTCAAAATTCAATACATACTCCATTCACACAACCACACAACTGAGGGCCAAGCATAATTATATCCTAAACTTTGGCATAAGATTAAAAATGCTTGACCCAGTTTAATTAACTAACATACTGTCATAACATTATCCAACACACAAGAGCATGAAAAATGAAATACAATAGACGAATGAAGCTACTTATATTTCCAGGCATCATTGCTTTCATTCCAACTTGATTTTAGGAGTTTACATGGTCCGAAAGTTACCTGGACAGAAGAAAGAAGAACAAATACAGTGAAGTCAGCTCTTTCCAAAATCAAAAGGTGGACAGCATAACGGCAACAACGAAGTAGCAAAAACAACAATAAACGGTAGATTTCGAACCCAAGAGGATCAACCAGAAATACCTAGAGGTACAAAACTTGAAACACGTAGCTATTTGCCCCAAAAATTGACTAGAATCCCTTTATTTCTTACAAGTTTTGCACTCTAAGAAACACTCACCAATCTCAGAATTTTTAGCTTGCTATTGGATATGTTGAGCTGCTGATTTTTACTCTTAAAGTTATATTTTTTTAGTGTGTAATGATGTCCACCAGTTGTGTCATAGATTGTGTGTGTTCTAGTGTGAAAGAATGACCTCTTTAAGTAGGAAAAATAAGTCCTTTTGGACAGATTTTTGGTGAAGGAAAATTAAGTCCTTTTGGAAAAATTTTTGGTGCCAAAACAGTCCACTTTTCACGAAATGCTGACATAAAGAAGAGTAGTTGTGTTTCCAGCATGCTTAAACAATAAAATACCCAACAACCATGTACTTTAAACTCAAGTATTCAGCTTTTATCTACACATGACTAAAATTCAGCTTATACACTCAAACTCAACTAACTACGAACTAGGAAAGCAAAAACAAGACTCCAAATGTAATCGAACTAAGCATTCAAACAAAATAGATTAAAGCAATGTGACTTCTACAAACTAACAATGAACAACTGAAGCCACAAAGTATTGCGTAAAACACAACTTGGATGAGCATCGCTTAATTATTAGACAACGATCAACAACAAGCTCTTTACGCTATGAAATAACAAGCGATTCACAACTAATATTAACATAGTTTAATTAACCTATAAATACTACCAACAAAAAATTAGTGTAACGATCCGACCGGTTGTTTTGAGCCCTAATGCGTCGTTCGGCAGTTTAAGGTCATGAGCAACTCCGTTTCCGATATTATGACTTGTAGGTGTGGTCGGAATTGAATTTCGGGAAGTTTAGAGTTAATTTGGAAAGAAAATTCTCATTTCTGAAGCCTTAAGTTGGAGAAATTGACTAAGATTGGGATTCTGAGTAAACGACCTCAGAATCAGGATTTGAAGGTTCCAACAGGTTCGTATAATGATTTCGGACTAGGGCGTATGTTCAGACCGGGTTTTGGATTACCCGGGAGCGTTTCAGCACAGATTGTAGAAGTCAACATTTTAGAAGAAATTTCATAAGTCTGGGTTGAAGTGCATTTGTAACGACCCGGCCAGTCATTCTGAGTGTTTAGCCCCGTTCCCCCTGTTTCTGCTTCATTATATGTGGTTCAACTTCATTTATGTGTGTTAGGTCGGTTGGTTCGGGTTCAGAGTGGTCATGGTGAGAATTGAGGCACTTAGTCTCTTAACTTGGTTCAATAGTGGGAAAAGTCAACCGGAAGTTGACTTATTGGTAAACAACCTCGGAATGCGGATTTTATGGCTCGCATAGCTTCGTTAGGTGATTTGGGACTCAGGAGTGTGTTTGGAATGTAGTTTCGATGTCCGGTGTAGAATTAGGCTTGAATTGGTGAAATTTAGTTTTTGGCAATTTTCGGTCGGCAGTGGAAAATAGGCTATCAGAGTCGGAATGGAATTTCAGAATTTGGAACAGGTCCGTAATGTCATTTTGGATATGTGTGCAAAATTTCAGGTCAATCGGAGGTGGTTTGGTTGGGTTCGGCATCGTTGGCGGAATTTAGAAGTTTCAAAGTTCATAGGTTTGAATTTGATGTAATTTTAGTGTTTTCATGTTGTTTTTGGTGTTTCGAAGGCTCGACTAAGTTTGAATAATGCTATGGGGTGTGTTGGTATGTTTGGTTGGGGCCTCGAGGGGCTTGGGAATGATTTCAGATGGTTGGCGGAGTCTTGAACTTGGGAAATTTGTAGCAAATGGCTGCTGGTGTAAAGCTACTGGTGTGGCTGCACCTGTGGATGTGCAGCCGCAGGTGCGAAGGTCCATCCACAGGTGCGAAATGAGGCTGGCAGGAGGAGTCCGCATGTGCGAAGAGTTGGTTGCGCCTGCGAAGCCGCAGGTGCGGAGAAGAGATCGCAGGTGCGAGAATTGGTCCGTTAGTGGGATCAGGTGCGCACCTGGGACCGCAGGTACGGGTCCACAGGTGCGATAAAAGGTCTGCATGTGCGGATTAGCTGGGCAGAACAGTATAAAAGAAAGCCTCCATGAAATTTTGGTTATTCTACCAATGTTGCATGCAGTTGGAGCTTATTTGAGTGCAATTTGAAGAGAGTTGCAAATGGCTGCTGGTGTAAAGCTACTGGTGTGGCCGCACCTGCGGATGGGGTGCGATGCTGCAGGTGCGAAGGTCCATGCACAGGTGCGAAAGGAGGCTGGGCAGGAGGAGTCCACAGGTGCGAAGAGTTGACGCGCTTGCGAAGCCGCAGGTGCGGAGAAGAGATCGCAGGTGTGAGAATTGGTCCGTTAGTGGGATTTCGCAGGTGCGGGTCCGCAGGTGCGGATTAGCTGGACAGAACAGTATAAAAGAAACCCTCCGTGAGATTTTGTTCATTCTACCATTGTTGCATGCAAATGGAGCTTATTTGGGGGCAATTTGAAGAGATAATTCAAGGGTCTTTAGTGGAGGTAAGTTACGGATTATAAAAGTCGTTTCTATGCTATTTTGTTCGGATTAGGCTTGTAATTTGAAGAATTAAAGTAAAAAAAAGTTTGGAAAAATGAGAGGAAAGATTTGGAAATTTTTGTTGGCAATTTTAGTGGGCAATTGTGGTCCGATTTTGATGTTCTTGGTATGTACGGACTCGTGGGAGGATAAGGGTTCTTGTGATGTAAATTTTATTGGATTTCGAGACGTGGGTCCAGGGCTAGGGTTTGGCCAAATTTCTAGATTTTTGTGTAAATTGATAGTTTTCGATTGGGTTGTGTTCCTTTAGCATATATTGATGATGTTAAACTGGTTTTGGTTAGATTCGGAGCAATCGGGAACCAATTTGATGGGCAAGAGCATCGCGGTCTAGTATTGTGGCCCGGTAGAGGTAAGTAATGGTTATAAATCTAGTCCTGAGGGTATGAAACCCCAAACTTCACATTTCTCACTGTTTTTAGAAATGGCGCATATATCGGATGACAAGTATGTGGCGCGCACTGGTTGTTGGATTGGACTTGGTCCTCTACACGGCAACTATTGAGTTGCGTATTTTACTCTAAATCATATGTTAAACTGTGTTCTAAAGACTATTGCTATATTTGGGCTATAAACCATGTTTGGGGCCTCGTGCCAACTTGTTTAGACCCCTTGGGGGCTTTTTAATGCTATTTCCTCACTGTTTATTGATGATTTCACTCAGTCACATTGTGCTTACTGTTTTCAAAACTCAGCCTGGTTTAAACTACTTTGAAATTTAAAAATGATGTTTTGGGTCGAGTACCCCGTTTTACTGATACGCCCGAGGGGCTTTTGAGAGGTTCTGACTGTGTGGGGCCGAGGGACTGATTTGTGAGGATATGATACACCACGAGGTGGATTGATATTAGCGCTTGTACTGAAGGAGCCCCTCCAGAGTCTGTACACACCCCTAGTGAGCGCAGGTACCTACTGAGTGCGAGTGCCGATTGCCGATTGCCAAATGCCGGGTGACGAGTGATTGGGAGGCATGAGTGACTGTGAGGTATGCCCGAGGGGCTGATTATGAGTGACTGTGAGGTATGCCCGAGGGTCTGATTATGAGTGACTATGAGGCATGCCCGAGGGGGGGATTATGATACATGTTTTTGCCCGAGGGGCTACTTATGATTTTACCACTTTCACTCTGAAATTATGAAATATGTTTTGCCCGAGGGGCCTTTTTATGATTTTCAGCATTTTTACACTAAACTTCTTGAAAGTTATGGTGAAACTATTGGCAAGTATATTTCCAAATGATTTATACTGAAATCGACTTTTAAGCGTGATGGTTTAACGTATACATTATTGGAAAGAAAGGCTGCGCTTATTGTGAATTGATGAATTGATTTTTATGTGTTTCTTGCTGCTCAGACCTGATTTATTTTCATTACTACTGTTGACCCATGTCACTGCATAGTTTTGAAGATTGACAAATGGCTGACCAGTTGAACCAGGTCTATCAGAGCACACATCTTGAACTGAATATCTGGCACATGAACCGTATATGCATAGGGGATATCTGTGAATGAGAAATATCAATGAACCAAGAGATTGTCTCCTAATGCAAAAAGGTTGCAAACTGATGAGATGATTGAAGTCAAATTCAGCAAGGAAAGTAACAAAATAAAGGAAGTTGAGTTTGGTACGAATTATGTTCACCCAGGTAGAGTTGGACTACTAGAATTGGATGACAAGATCAACCGACTCTATAAATACTTGATGTATTTCTGCTGGAATTTGACACGCACAAAAGCTGAAGTGAATCAAAAGTCTGAAAGCAAAGTTCCCAGATTCAATTTGCTAGCAGAGTCATTGTGCGATTAAAAGGCTACATATCAACTAAAAGAACTAGTTCCATCTGATTGATTATTGAGTCTAGTTGATTGTAGTAGGAGTTTTAATATTATATCTTTCAGCTTTCATAGAAGCAATTGTAATAGGTACGCATTGTTCAAGTTAGAGTTAACTTGAGGTGAGTAGAAATTAGCTAGGGGCTAGTTACTACAACGGGATTAGAGTTAGTCCTAGGATTACAAAAGAGTTTATTTTGTAAGTCCGTTTGGCTCAGAGTATTTAGTGAAGAGTTTGAGAAAATCCTACTGAGGAGTAGGTCGTGGTTTTTTTCACCTTTTGAGCCAGGTGTTTTCCACGTAAAAATCCTTGTGTTTTTACTTTACTGCTTTTAATATTCCGCGACAGTAGAAGTAAGTACATCAAGAAGAACCAGGTTCTTCTATTGAGACAACACTCAAAAATTGGGTACCACACAAAGTAACTTATCTTCTTGTGAGGTATTGACGTCTAAAACATCAACTACTGAGTTGGTGTACTCACATTACTCCCTGCACCTTGTGTGCAGATCCAGGTGTTAGGGAAGGGTGAGCTGTGTATCTGTTCCAGAGATTTCTCGGAGGTTTGCGAGGTAGCTACATGCGTCCGCAGTCCCTCTCTCTCTCTTGCTTACTATTATAGAATTTATTTTCTTTTGAGTTGTATATTTTTATGTAGATGCTTATGACCAGTGACTCCGGGATCTCGGGGGTTGTATTTAATATTCGGTATAGCTTTAACTATTTTAAAAATGTTTAAACGAAACTTTTATGGGTTATCAGTTTAGTAAAGATGTAAATGGAAGCTTATTATGATTTGAGTGTGGTTTTGGCTGGCCTAGTTCCACGATAGGCGCCATCACGACTGGCGTAGATTTGGGGTCGTGACAAGTTGGTATTAGAGCGCTAGGTTACATATGAATCACTGGTCATGAGCAGGTTTAGTAGAGTCTTGCGGATTGGTACAGAGACGTCTGTACTTATCTTCGAGAGGCTGCGGAACCCTTAGGAAAATCTCATATTCTTGAATTCTTGTCGTGCGAACCCATTATTTTCAGCCAAGAGCGTAACTCTTGAATTCCTTCCATGTATTCGAACACGCCCGAGAGCGCTTGGTATCAGCTGTGCATCGACGACTTGTGACTTCCATGGATGAGATGTGATTTTGGCATATTGGTAATGGGTCAGTCTGGAGGACTTGAGGCCGGATTCATTCTGTGGCTTGAGTGCTGAGGTTTCGACTGTGTGAGCCGTGTATTTGGGGACTTATATGTCCGTTTGTGTTCTTATTGATGAGAATTGGTAACTAGATGGTTACATGGTGAGTGTGATTTGATGGTTGGTTGCGTTCAGGTTGTTGATTGTGACAAAAAGGTTGGCTAGAAATATGGCAAGAACTATTGAATGTTTGATTTCTATCTCGGTTTGGTATATGGCTTCGAGTTGTGAGTGTATTAGAATACCTCTCATGTTATGTAGTTGTGGAGTGAAGCGGATCTTTCTGTTAGGTTATGAGTTCCTGGTGATGTCTTTTGAGCTGATTTGCCCAGTAGCGTTCATGTATTTGATTGACGGTGTATTCCAGCCGTATTAGCACTCCTTGCTATTGTATTCATTGATGAAGTCCTAGCATATTCGCGTAGCCAGGAGTAGCATACTCAGTACTTGAGGATGGCATTATAAGGATTCAGGGAGGAAAGGCTCTATGCAAAAATTCTCCTAGTGTGAATTTTGGCTCGGTTCAGTAGCATTCTTGGGACACGTGGTGTCCAGTAAGGGTATCCATGTGGTAAGACATGTGTGGGTAGAGCTTCCAGAAGCTCGATATTTCTGTGACCACCGCTCTAGTGTTAGTTCTGCCATCAGCTTCAGGTTTTTACCGCGTATTGTGATGCCTCGAGGGTAGGCGTCGTTTGTGTTTAGATGCAGAAGGGTGTAGCGATTGCGTGATAGTTATGGTCTTCAGAAGTGTATAGAGAGATATCAGTTGAGGCTAAGCGGGTAGGGGTATCTCCTACGGGTTGTCCTGGGGTGTGTGATCCTTATGATGTTTATTAGTAAGTTCTCTTCTACCAGTGAAGGATATATGTTGTAATTTGAGTTTAGATCACTTGTGGAAGTTGGCATGACTATTACAATGGTGAATGCGAGATTTTGCAGATGACTTGAGCTGTTAGATGGGTGGTGTTATTATGGGAATTGTGAGTTATTGGTTGTCTTGGTCGTTAGCTTTGAGCCAAGTGGGGGAGTCTGTCAATGATAAGTTGATTGCACGATTATGTGTGGTATTGGTTTCAGTTTGAGGTATATTGGTGGATCAGTTATGACCTGCAGATGTGGGGTCTGGGAATGACACGAGTGATGGAAATTTCTTTGATATAGGTTGTAATGTACTCTATTGGGTAATTGGGTTCTATTGAAAAGATTTAGTGGAAATTGTAAAAGGTGTAGTGTGTGCAGTGTATGAATTTGCTTGTGGCTTTAAGTGAGTGGATTACTTTCCTAGTATGTTAGTGTGCAAACGGGTCAGGTCGATTCTGTCTAATTTGTCAGTGTGATTGATTTTTACGTTAGAGGGTGTCAAGACTCGTGGTATTTCTACATCATCACGAATTCTACATATCAGTATCAGGAAGGTGAAGGTAATGGCTTTAGATTCACAGGAAGTCTATTCAGGGTAAGTATTTTTAATGTGGTACTTTTGGGGATATTTGAGAGAGTATTCAGCGGCTTATGAGCCTTAGACGATATGGTTTTGTGCTTGGGTCGTGTGTGGTGAGTCTGGTTGAAAATTATGGTATTACGGCAGGGAGAAGTATCAATTTGAAGGTAAGTAAGAAGAAACTTGGGTAAATAGGGAAACTTGGTAGTAGGTCGGATCGACATGGTAAGGGATACAATTAGTTCTTTGGGTGTTCATGAGGTGACGAGTTTTTACGAGTGTTTCTTAGCAATGCTCTTGGATTTTTAGTAGCCTGCGTAGCTTGGTTGAGTTAGAAGAATTCAGTCCTGATGGTTTGGTGTTGCGCAAATGGGATTTCAGATAGTTCCTGATGGTTTCTACCGCGGTTAAGGGTGCATATTTTCGTCTGGTGTGAGGTGCGGGTGACGTGTAGCGAATTTTCTTCTAAATGGGATCAAATGGAAGTTCTTGGATAGTTGGGTGCGTAGTTGCCGGTGGCTCAGAAGGGATCAAGAAGTTCCCATAAATTGCCCTGGGATGGCATGGCGTATGCGGTATGTGGGTAGAATCGAGATTTGCATATGTGAGGTTGCGGTTCAGCTCTGGAAGGAAGGTCAAAACAAATTTCTTAGGCAACATGGACAGTTTCAGATGACTTGGTAAATGATATCACTGCTTGGTGCGACTTAATGAGGGTATACATTTCAGAAAGAGCTATGTTTTGAGTTAAGGGTACTTCATTGGTATCGCGACGCTCTCTTGTTAGATCGACTGTCGAATGGTTATTGATTTTGGGCAAGGTGTCTTGAAATATTTCAAGTGGACCGGCGTTTGGATGAGATCGCGTAGTGTAGCGGAGTTATGTAGGGGTATGACCTTTGGTATTGTATTCGTGTGTTTTGATTTTTATGGTGTGTGCTAGGTTATTAGCATGATATGGTGATGGTAATTGTTAATGGCAGGATAGTCCTCTCGTGTGGATCTTTTATATAATTTGATTACATTGGGATGTTGCTATTAAGTGCACAAGTTGCACAGGTTTTGGCTTCGAATTGTATCGATGTGTCATGTCATCAGGGTGGTCGTGATGGATGAGAAGAGGTCATTGGACCTAGAATGAATATTTTCAGAATTGTCTACAACATAGTTGGAAGGATAAATATCGGGAGTTGGCTTAGAAATCTGCTATAATTCCTGTTTGGGAAGGGGGAGCTTCATGTCTGACTGATCAGACGAATGGTTGTTAGTTTCTACGTGTTTCTTTCATCATCGACAATATATGGAAGTGTTAGAGCGAGACATTTCTTGATAAGAGGTTATGTACCGGTATTGGGTTGTTCTGAGCAGTTATTGTGGTTAAGAGTTATCGCTATGAGTGTTTGAGTCACGCGGTGTATTATGTGATTTAATATGGGTTGCGTATATGACTTGATTCAGCATGTTCAGACTTGTTCTATAGTTATGGAATTTTGGTCCTGTATATTATTTCAGAAGAGGGAATTTGACTATAAGGTTTATGGGTCAGGATTGGATTTCGAAATTTCAAGGGGTGTTGTGCTATTGGACCTATATGGGATAGGTTAACGTGGGATCACCCCCGGGTATGTGCATGGTAAGCTATGTAGCAGTTTGATGGTGTTGGAGAACAACTCTTGGCCCGTTCGAGGACGAACGTATGTTTAAGTGGGGGAGGATGTAACGACCCGGCCGGTCGTTCCGAGAGTTTAGCCCCGTGTCCCCCTGTTTCTGCTTCATTATATGTGGTTCAACTTTATTTATGTGTGTTGGGTCGGTTGGTTCGGGTTCAGAGTGGTCATGGTGAGAATTGAGGCACTTAGTCTCTTAACTTGGTTCAATAGTGGGAAAAGTCAATCGGAAGTTGACTTATTGGTAAACGACTTCGGAATGTAGATTTTATGGCTCGGATAAATTCGTTAGGTGATTTGGGACTCAGGAGGGTGTTCGAAATGTAGTTTTCATGTCCGGTGTAGAATTAGGCTTGAGTTGGCGAAAGTTAGTTTTTGGCGATTTCCGGTCGGCAGTGGAAAATAGGCTATCGTGGTCGGAATGGAATTCCGGAAGTTGGAACAGGTTCGTAATGTCATTTTGTATGTGTGCAAAATTTCAGGTCAATCGGAGGTGTTTTGGTTGGTTTCGGCATTGTTGGCGGAATTTAGAATTTTCAAAGTTCATAGGTTTGAATTTGATGTAATTTTAGTGTTTTCATGTTGTTTTAGGTGTTTCGAAGGCTCGACTAAGTTTGAATAATGCTATGGGGTGTGTTGGTATGATTGGTTGGGGCACTCAGGGGCTCGGGATCGATTTCGGATGGTTGGCGGAGTCTTGAACTTGGGAAATTTGCAGCAAATGGCTGCTGGTGTAAAGCTACTGGTGTAGCCGCACCTGCGGATGGGCAGCCGCAGGTGCGACGCCGCAGGTGCGAAGGTTCATGGGCATGTGCGAAAGGAGGCTGGGCAGGAGGAGTCCGCAGGTGCGAAGAGTTGGCCGCGCCTGCGAAGCCGCAGGTGCGACAATTGGTCCGTTAGTGGGATTTCGCAGGTGCACACCTAGGACCGCAGGTGCGGATTAGCTGGGCAGAACAGTATAAAAGAAAGCCTCCGTGAAATTTTGGTCATTCTACCATTGTTGCATGCGGTTGGAGCTTATTTGAGGGAAATTTGAAGAGAGAATTCGAGGGTCTTCAGTGGAGGTAAGTTCCCAGATTTTAAAAGTCGTTTCTATGCTATTTTGTTTGGATTAGGCTTGTAATTTGAACAATTAAAGTTGAAAAAAGTTTGGAAAAATGGGAGAAAATATTTGGAAATTTCTTTTGGCAATTTTAGTGGGAAATTGTGGTTCGATTTTGATGTTCTTGGTATGTAAAAGACTCGTGGGAGGATAAGGGTTCTTGTGATGTAAATTTTATCGGATTCTGATACGTGGTCCCGGGGCTCGGGTTTGGCCGAATTTCGAGATTTTTGTGTAAATTGATAGTTTTTGATTGGTTTGTGTTCCTTTAGCATATATTGATGATGTTAAACTGGTTTTGGTTAGATTCGGAGCAATCGGGAGCCAATTTGAGGGCCAAGAGCATCGCAGTCTAGTATTGTGGCCCGGTAAAGGTAAGTAATGGTTATAAATCTTGTCCTGAGGGTATGAAACCCCGAACTTCACATTTCTCACTGTTTTTAGAAATGGCGCATATATCGGATTACAAGTATGTGGCCCGCACTGGTTTTTGGATTGGACTTGGTCCTCTCCACGACAACTATTAAGTTGCGTAGTTTACTCTAAATCATATGTTAAACTTTGTTCTAAAGACTATTACTATATTTGGGCTATAAGCTATGTTTGGGGCCTCGTGCCGACTTGTTTAGACCCCTTTGGGGATTTTTACTGCTATTTACTCACTGCTTATTGATGATTTCACTCAGTCACATTATGCTTACTATTTTCGAAACTCAGCCTGATTTACACAACTTTGAGATTTAAAAATGATGTATTGGGTTGAGTACCCCGTTTTACCGATACGCCCAAGGGGCTTTTGAGAGGTTCTGACTGAGTGAGGCTGAGGGCCTGATTTGTAAGGATATGATACGCCACGAGGTGGCTTGATATTAGCGCTTGGGTTGAAGGAGCCCTTCGGGAGTCTTTACACACCCCCAGTGAGCGCAGGTACCTACTGAGTGCGAGTGCCGAGTGACGAGTGATTGGGAGGCATGAGTGACCGTGAGCTATGCCCGAGGGGCTGATTATGAGTGGCTGTAAGGTATGACCGAGGGGCTGATTATGAGTGACTGTGAGGCATGCCCGAGGGAATGATTATGATACATGTTTTTGCCCGAGGGGCTACTTATGATTTTACCACTTTCACTCTGAACTTATGAAATTGTTTTGCCCGAGGGGCTACTTATGATTTTACCACTTTCACTCTGAACTTATGAAATTGTTTTGCCCGAGGGGCCTTTTTATGATTTTCAACATTTTTACACTAAACTTCTGGAAAGTTATGTTGAAACTATTGGATATTTCCAAATGATTTTTACTGAAATCGTCTTTTAAGCGTGATGATTTAACGTATACATTGTTGGAAAGAAAGGTTGTGCTTATTGTGAATTAATGAATTGATTTTTTATGTGTTTCTTGCTGCTCAGACCTGATTTATTTTCATTACTACTGAGTTGGTGTACTCACATTACTCCCATGTGCAGATCCAGGTGTTAGGGCAGGGTAAGCTATGTATCTGTTCCAGAGATTTCTCGGAGGTTTGCGAGGTAGCAGCATGCGTCCGCAGTCCCTCTCTCTCTCCTGCTTACTATTATAGAATTTATTTTCTTTTGAGTTGTATATTTTTATGTAGATGCTCATGACCAGTGACTCCGGGATCTCGAGGGTTGTATTTAATATTCGGTATCACTTTAACTGTTTTAAAAATGTTTAAAGGAAACCTTTATGGGTTATCAGTTTAGTAAATATGTAAATGGAAGCTTATTATGATTTGATGGTTTTGGCTGGCCTAGTTCCACGATAGGCGCCATCACGACTGGCATAGATTTGGGGCCATGATAGCATTTCAGTGATATTGATGTCCGTTTGGGATTCCGAGTCTGGGAAGAGCTCCGTATTGTGATTCTGGAGTTGGGAGCGAGATCAGAATTGAATTTGGAGGTCCGTAGGTTATTTTGAAATCATTTGGCTAAATATAGAAATATGAAGGTTTTTGAGAAATTCGACCGGAAGTGGAAATTTTGATATCAGGGTCGGAATGCGTCCGAAAGTTGGAGCAGGTCCATAATGTTGAATGTGACTTGTGTACAAAATTTAGGGTCAATCCGACGTGATTTGATGGGTTCCGGCATCGAATGTAGAAGTTTGAAACTTAAAAATTCATAAAGCTTGAATTGGAGAGAGATTCACGGTTTCGGCGTTGTTGATATGATTTGAGGCCTCGAGTAGGCCTGTGGGGTGTTATGGGACTGAGTCATGTGATTGGACAGGGTCTTGGGGGCCTCGGGTGTGTTTCAGAGTGCTTTCGGGTCAATTTTGGGTGATTTGCTGTTGCTGGTGTCGAGGGTGTTTTTCGCGAACGCGGAGGGCCTCATGTGTTCGCAAAGAAGGAAATTTGAAGGGATGCTGGGTTGAATTGTGTGAACGCGGAGGCCTGGGCTAAGACTACTACGCGAACGCGGGGCTTGTTATGCGAATGCGTAGAAGGGACCTGAGATTTGGGCCAAGGGCCAATTGGCCTATGCGAACGGGGGGAGGGGACAGTGAACGCGGAGTGTTGACTCGAGGAAGCTATGCGAACGCGTTTCGAGGTATGCGAATGCAAAGAGTAAAATTGTGGGCCTGAGTTTTTGGGCTTCGCAAACGCGGGGGCACAGACGCGTTCGCGATGAAGGACGTTCTGGGCAGTGAGTTGGTTTAAAGACGGGAATTGGCCATTTCTTTTCATTTTTCTCATGGCTTGGGCGATTTTTGGAAGGTTTCAAGAGGGGGGTTTTCATCATCAATGGAAAGGAAATCTATCCCCACCTATTGTGAGTTAAATATATGATTATACATGTATTTAGACATGGAAAATTAGTAAAAATTTGGGATTTTTGGGAAGACCTAGAATTTGGATTTTTGGATTTTTACCATGAATCTAAGCATGAAAATTAGAGTAAACTGTATATTTGAGTTAGTCATGCTATGGGTAGAATTTATCTTCGAGAAATTTAGGAATCCGGGCACGTGGGCCCGAGGGAAATTTTGTCAATTCTCCGAGCGGAGTTGGAAATTTATATAAATTGACTTGGTACAAGTATTAGAGTATATTTTCATTGGTTTTCCGTTATTTGGCTAGTTTTGGAGAGTTGTGCATTGATTCGAGTCACCGGAAGGGATTGGAAGTCGGTTATGGAATTTCAGAGCGAGGTAAGTCTCCTTTCTAACCTTGTAAGGTGGAATTGTCCCCATAGGTGAAATAATTAAATATGTGCTACTATTTGTGGGGGCTATGTATGTATAAGGTGACGAGAGTCCGCGCGTAGCTACTATTATGCTTATGTCCGGGGTAGTCTAGGACCCGAAAGCATGTTTTATTTGCCGTACTTGTAACCTTATTGATGAAAATAAAGTGTTTAAACCTTATCGAACTTGGTAAATGAATTTCTGAAAAAGATTTAAATACTATTTTCGTGACCATTAAAAGAGAAATTTTCATTTACTTGAGTACTTGTTTTCCCGATGTAGTCGGGGTGGACTATTTGAATGTGCATGACTGTGTGTGACCGCTTTGCAATTTATATTCCGCGAGCGGGGTGATTTCTTCCACTACTCTCATGGGAGCGGGCCTTAGATGCATATATGGTTCAAGCCGTTTGACCCTTCGGCAGTGCACAATTTACATTTATGTTGGTTCGGGCCGTTCGACCCTCGGCATTGCTTGCGCATGATATTTACTGCGTATTTGCTGTGATTTTTACCTGATTACTGGCCTGGAAATTCTATATTATCAACTGAAATGATGAGGATTTTAAGAATATTAAATGTGAAAGAAGTTGCTATTTCTTGTCGCTACTTTTTAACTTGCCTATGATATCCATGCTTAGTGTCACCCTTGATTTCATTAAATTGACTTCTAGCAAGTGTCAAATTCGACCTCTCGTCACTACCTCTTCGAGGTTAGGCGGGATACTTACTGAGTACACGTTATTTTCGTACTCATGCTACACTTGCTGTGCATTTTTATTGCACAGGTACATTCATAGCTAGTGGCCCTGTTTGACGCAGTGATGTGGCTAACTTGGAGAATTAGACGAGCTGCTTCATCCGGAGATGACCCGCAGCCGGCAGAGTCTTCCTCATATGTATTGTATTTATTTTAAATTCCTTGTCCAGTTTTTATTCCGAAAAAGTATAGTAGTACAATGTATAATTCCTAGAACATTTTCTCATGCACTTGTGGCACCGGGTTCTGAGAAATCATGGGATTTATTCACTATTTAAATTTGTTAAGATATTATTGTTTACTCAGTGGAAGTTCGCTAATTATTATTTAAGAAAATGAAAAAGGAATGACTTCGAGAATTTTAAAATAAAGATTTAATTTATTTATTAAGTGTTGGCTTGCCTGACAGTGGGGTCCGACGCCTTCACGACCTAAATGGATTTTGGGTTGTGACAACGTGGTATCAGAGCTCTAGGTTCCCTTAGGTCTTACGAGTCATTAGCAAGTCTAGTAGAGTCTTTCCAAATCGGTACAGAGACGTCTGTACTTATCTTCGAGATGTTTAATAACTTGGATTTTTGCCTCGTTTTCCGTTTCCTTATATATTAATTTTGGATATAACGGTACACAAAGTGGCCCCGAAATCTTATACGTTGTTCTTGTTGCAGGATTGAACAAAAAATGAAAACACTCAGTCTAAAATATGCTCAAAACAGGAGTGAATCCGGCACAAGAATCAAACACAACAAAGATGACCAAGCAAAAGGCCACCGCGGCCGCGGTCCCCATTTCGCGGTCTGCTGTGGAATTCCAGTGAGGTCAAAAATAAGGCAAGTATCCACCGCGGCCGTGGTCCTCGTTTAGTGGACCGCGGTGGCATGCCAGTGAGGTTGAACACAAGGCATGTTTCCACTGCGGCCGCAGTCCTCATTTCACGGTCCGCGGTGGCATTCCAGTTAGCTTGGGAAATAATGCAAGTTTCCACCGCGGCCGCGGTCCTCATTTCGCTGTCCGCGGTGGCATTCTAGTGAGGGTGCAGGCCTGGAAAATTCTCACCGCGGTGCGTGGTCGAACCTTACCAGAAGACCAGTAGCTCAGCAACCTCTTTATTTTCGCGGACCGTGGTCGTGTTTTCGCGGTCCGCGGTGGTCCCGCAGGGGCATTTTTGTCCGAAAATTTGGTAGACTATAAATAGACTATTTTGTAATTTCTTTACATATCTTGTAATTTCTGAAGTAGAGAGCACGTGAATATTTTAGGGTTTTCATCTTTCTAGCTTTGTTCTTGCATTTTTAACATTGAAACTTCAATTTCATTGTTAGGAATCAATTAAATGGGTTATTCTTCTTCTCTATCATTGTTTTCATCTTTGATTATGAGTAGCTAGACCCATTAGCTAGGGTTGTGGCTCAATCCTAGTGTGGGTATGTAATGGGTTTTTGAAATTAAGGTTGGGAAATTAATGGGTGTTGGCTATTTAGGCTAGTTCAAGGTTTTTATTGCTATAATTAGTGGTTGCTAATACTAATTAGTCTTTTTATGACTTGGGTCTTTCTTGAGAAAGAAGACTTGAGTCTAGAAATTAGCCTAATAGGAAATTAGGGAATTATCAAGAGATTGGTAGTCCCAATCAATTGGATTAAACCCAGAAATGGTCAAACCCTACTTCAGCCCTAATTAACGGGTTAAACCTCGAGAGAGTAATACCCTACCTAATCCTTAATTGCTTGATTAATTGGCACTCAATCGACTTCGAGAGGGGAAATTAGGGTAAAATCACTCAAACTACCGAGAGGTATAGAGTGAGCACCTTCATGCATTGGTTATAGATGTATCCCTAGCCAATTCCCCGACCTTAGAATTGAACCCCGTTGTGTATCCACCTAGGCAAAGGTCACGACCCTAGTGCCTTTATTAATATCAGAAAATGACAACAAAAACAAAGTTAGTCATTAATTAGCTTACAAACAATAGAGTACACTTAGCATAGTTCAACACCAACAAATGTTTAGAAGTGCAATTAGAAACATCGACCCTTTTAGATCACTTAGACACTCACTCCCATTATAGACTCCCTGTGGATTCGATCCCGACCATTCGGGTAAAAGCTACACGATCCTTGCCTTCATACTTATATAGTAGTGTGGGTGAGGCGTGATCACTTTTTGGCGCCGCTGCCGGGGAGCTCTAACGGTGTGACTATCTTTGTGACTAGAAGCGTAGTGTGTTTTTCTTTCCTTCTATTTTTAACTTCCTTGTTTTGTTTACTTAGGTACAATGGCCGATCCGCTAGGAAATGTGATTCCGGGGGAGGAGGTTTATGACAATCAAGAAGATGAAATTAATCAAATTCCTCCATAAAGAAGGGGCCGACAAACCAATATACAGGATGATGTCCCAGACCCTCCCCCACCTCCAGCTCCTAGAGCTGCTCCTCGGGTCCTTACAAATGAGGGGTACGCTAGTGCCATAGTACCACCAAGGATTCGAGCGGGGAACTTCCAAATCACAAATGTGATGCTCACTCTCCTAGAGCAAAGAGGATACTTCACCGGAGCCGCGCACCAGAATGCCTATAAGCATCTCAAAGGCTTTGTTGATACATGGGGGAGTAAACAAACTAATGTGTCGGAGGAAGCATTACGGTTATAGTTGTTCCCATTCTCACTTAGGGGAAAGGCATTGGATTGGCTTGAGCGTCTCCCAAACCATTCTATATTCACTTGGGACGAGCTCGCGGATAATTTATTGCACAGTTCTTTTCCCCAAGCCATATGGCGGCCTTTCGAGATGAGATTTTGGCATTCAAAAAAGAGCCAAACGAGCCACTACATGAAATATGGGAACCCTACAGAACCATGGTCAAGGAGTGTCTGAAAAATGAAATGACCGAGGCTATGATACAACAAACATTCTATCGGGGAATCAACACGGTAAATCAATGTGTGGTCAACCAATTGGCCGGTGTAATTTTATGAAGTTGACATACCCAGAGGCATGTGAGATTCTTGATGAAATGGCCGACACATTTTCGGTTTGGAAAAGTAGAGCAAATGTGCCTCAAGGGGAAACCGATGTGAATAGTCTCCACAAGGAACTCCAAGAACAAGGGCAAGCCTATGGTACTTTGAGCCGAACTTAGGACTTTTTCCTTGATGAGAGATGAGCGATTCCCCATATTCCTCGTTCTGAGTGTCATTATTCTAAAGGTGAGGTGCTTAGAGAAAGTCACGGAATAAGAGTCTGGGATCCACACTGACCGAGGTAGTAGTTAGAATTTCACTGATGAGTTGGAACAACCCTTGAAGCTTTTGTATCATACTTGAAACTATGGTTTTGAAAAGTTCAATCATTGTCAATGATTCATTCGCATTAGGGGATATGGTTAGTCCTAATTGATGCTAGTTGAGGTCACCATTAGTACAACCAAATTTTCGTGAAATCTATCATAGGGGTGGGGCTTATTTTGTTTGCTTGAGGACAAGCAAGAGCTTAAGTTTGGGGGAGTTGATAAGTTTGATTTTTACCTCGTTTTCCGTTCCCTTATACATGACTTTTGGATATAACGGTACACAAAGTTTCCTCGAAAACTTAAACGTTGTGCTTGTTGCAGGATTGAACCAGAAATGAAGACACACAGTCTAAAATATGCTCAAAATAGGAGTGAATCCGGCACAAGGATCAAACACAACAAAGATGACCAAGCAAAAGGCCATCGCGGCCACGGTCCCCATTTCGCGGTCCCCGGTGGAATTCCATTGAGGTAAAAAATAAGGCAAGTATCCACCGCAGCCGCGGTCCTCATTTCGCGGACCGCGGTGGCATGCCAGTGAGGTTGAACACAAGGCAAGTTTCCACCGTGGCCGCATTCCTCATTTCACGGTTCGCGGTGGCATTCCAGTGAGCTTGGGAAATAATGCAAGTTTCCACCGCGGCCGCGATCCTCATTTCACGGTCCGCGGTGGCATTCCAGTGAGGGTGCAAGCCAGGAAAATTCTCATCGCGATCCGCAGTCGAACCTTACCAGAAGACCAGCAGCTCAGCAGCCTCATTATTTTCGCAGACCTCAGTCGTGTTTTCGCTGTCCGCGATGGTCCCGCAGGGGCATTTTTGTCCGAAAATTTGACAGACTATAAATAGACTATTTTGTAATTTCTTTACATATCTTGTAATTTATGAAGTAGAGAGCACGTGAATATTTTAGGGTTTTCATCTTTCTAGCTTTGTTCTTGCATTTTTAACATTGAAACTTCAATTTCATTGTTAGGAATCAATTAAATGGGTTATTCTTCTTCTCTATCATTGTTTTCATCTTTGATTATGATTTGCTAGACCCATTAGCTAGGCTTATGGCTCAACCCTAGTGTGGTATGTAATGGGTTTTTGAAATTAAGGTTGGGAAATTAATGGGTGTTGGCTATTTAGGCTAGTTCAAGGTTTTATTGCTATAATTAGTGGTTGCAAACACTAATTAGCCTTTTCATGACTTGGGTCTTTCTTGAGAAAGAAGACTTGAGTCTAGAAATTAGCCTAATAGGAAATTAGGGCATTATCAAAAGATTGGTAGTCCTAATCAGTTGGGTTAAACCCAGAAATGGTCAAACCCTACTTGAGCCTTAATTAATGGGTTAAACCTTGAGAGAGTAATACCCTACCTAATCCTTAATTTCTTGATTAATTGGCACCCAATTGACCTCGAGAGGGGCAATTAGGGTAAAATCACTCAAACTACCGAGAGGTATAGAGTGAGCACCTTCGTGCATTGGTTATAGTTGTATCCCTAGCCAATTCCCCGACCTTAGAATTGAACCCCGTTGTGTATTCACCTAGGCAAAGGTCACGACCCTAGTGCCTTTATTAATATCAGAAAACAAAAACAAAAACAAAGTTAGTCATTAATTAGCTTACAAACAATAGAGTACACTTAGCATAGTTCAACACCAACAAATGTTTAGAAGTGCAATTAGAAACATTTGACCCTTTTAGATCACTTAGACACTCACTCCCATTATAGACTCCCTATGGATTTGATCTCGACCATTCGAGTAAAAGCTACACAATCCTTGCCTTCATACTTATATAATAGTGTAGGTGAGGCGTGATCAAGGCTACAAGGCTGTTAGAAGTACTTCCCTTCTTGATTCCTCATTGTGCGATTTGACTCCTCCGAGGCTTATGCCTAAGTTTCTTCCTACTCAATCTTACGCGTCGTGAAGCGCTTGATATGAATCAAGAATTTGAGGAATTAAAATGGTGCTATAGGTGTGGTGCGGGATGTTTTTCCCTGCGAAGTTGATTGAGGCCATTGTCGTTGCTCTGCAGAAGAGTAATATGTTGTTTCAGCCAGTTGCTGTGATTTTGAGGACTTGTGGTTATGCTCAGGTTGTGATGATATTTACGATTGGTTATCGCGCGATGTCGATATGATGATAGAATGCTTGCCCATATGTTGGGGGTGATGAATGGCTTGAAGGGAGGTCTTCTCAGGGCGTGATTTCAGCATTTTAGTTCCGGTAAAGGAAAGGAATTTGGACTATAAATGGTCAGGTTTTGGATTGATAAAGCAGTAAGACTTAGTGTTTTTAAGTGAGGTGGGATATGCACTTGTGATGTGATGTTGTCGTCACTGATCGAATGGAATAGGTTAAGGTTGTCAGTGCTATGTTTTCTTTGGTTGCATGGGGTTAGAGTATTGTGAAGAAGTATTGAAAAAGAGGCTGTCAGAGACCGTGAGGCGCGGTGTTTAGGTACTGGATAAGTGTTGATAATGAAGGCAGCTCGAGATAGATGATCTTCGGAGAGTTTGAAGTCATGGCGAACTGCTGGATTAACAACTACAAAGAATGATATTGAATTGAGGCAGCAATTGGGCAGCATACGATGAAGGAAGATATGTGAAAAGTGCTAGGCGGTGGTTCCCTTTCTAAAAGGCCAGGTGTAAGGAACGGAAGTCAGGTAGTTGTTTAAAGGAACGAGTTTAACAAGTGGGAGAGTGGCAACGTAGCACAGGAGTTCAGTGGTACGACAGCTGCCTATCTTGAGGGAAAGTTTGGAAGTTTTAGTGGATGGTGATTGGGTCCACGAGATTAAGTTGAAATGTGGGTTATTTCGGCGGAAGGTTGGATACAACAGGGAGGAGTTGTTAGGAATGAAGAAGGACACAATGTGGTGGTGAATTTGAAGATGTTGTAGCGCATTTAGTAGATGTTCATAAGGAGCGGACGGACTGGTAAAGTTGGTGAATGAGTTCAGGCTTAGGATGGGGTATTGATGTTGTAGAGAGTGTGGATTTTCATCATCGTTGGAAGGTGTCAGTTGGTGATTTCCACAGGTGGGTTATCTCCTGTGAGTAGGTTAGCGGTTGCATAGTTGGCAAGTTTCTGCGGGGGATTCTGGTGGATATTCGGTAGGAGGAAGAATGTGTGAATGATGCTAGAGAAATTGAGTATTTAGGGAATGCTGACAGGGGAATTCGGAAGAATTGGACGGATTGGTTAAGCAAAATCATGCTAACAAAGGAGAAAGGATCTCAGCAGGGTCTAGAGTGGTGCACGGAGTAGCTTTGGGCTAAGTGGGGGAGTCCCACCACCTGCAATTGGGTTGTAGGATTGTGTTCTCATGGGTTGGCGGATTGACGGCGTAATGGCAAGTTATTGCAGCTAAGGGAAATGAGTAAAATGGTGATTATGCGTGAGATTTCACGAATGTGTGCAAAAGTTAGTCCTATTGGACCAGGGTTAGGCTTTGGAGGATTCAGAATTTATGCTTAATGCATATATGAGTTGTAGGGGTAGTGACTCAGTCACGTACTTCTTTAAGAGGATGTTCATGCGCTAGAAGAGCCTTGGAGTTGATCGAATACGGGGCCAGTCAGAGTGAGTGACTCTCAATAGCGGTCCTAGCAAACTCGAAGGTTAAGAATGCGGTGTTTAAGGGTTTCAGGTAGTAGTATGATTAAGAATCAAGCTTTTGCAGTATAATCTCTAAGAAAGGGAAAATGGTTGGAGTGTTCTATGATATTTTTCAGCATGCAGGATAGTGTTGGGGGAGTGAGAGAAGTAAACTCCGGGGTGTAGAAAGATTATCAGAAGGGTATGGGACGGTTTGTGGGATTGAGATAGCATGGTCTCGTGAGTCAAGGCCACTCGGGATGAGTAAGGATTGAGTTTGTTATGAGTTGAATGGGGTTACTATTGTTTCTGAGGCGAATAAGGATGATTAAAAGAAGATAGATTGATTAGCCATGGTTGGAATGACACATATGCTGTAACGACCCGACCAGTCATTTTGAGCTCTAGCGCGTCGTTCAGCGGTTTGAGTCCGTGAGCAGCTCCATTTCAGGTATTATGACTTGTAGGTATGGTCAGAATTGAATTCCGGAAAGTTTAGAGTTGATTTGGAAAGAAATTCTCATTTCAGAAGCCTTAAGTGGGAAGAATCAACTAAGATTGGAATTTTGAGTAAACGACCCCCGCATTACGATTTGAATGTTCCAGCAGGTTCTTATGATGATTTCGGAATTGGGCGTATGTCCGGATCAGGTTTTGGATAACCCGGGAGCGTTTCAACGTATATTATGGAAGTTAGCATTTTAGAAGAATTTCATAAATTTGGGATTGAAGTGAGTTTTAGTGTTTTTGATGTCCGTTCGGGATTTCGAGTCTGGGAATAGCTTCGTATGGTGATTCTGGAGTTGGGAGCGCGATCGGAAGTGAATTCGGATGTCCAGAGGTCATTTTGAAGTCATTTGGCTAAAGATAGAAATTTGAAGGTTTTTGAGAAATCCGACTGGAAGTGGAAGTTTTGATATCTAGGTCAGAATGCGATTCCGGAAGTTGGAGCAGGTCCATAATGTCGAATATGACTTGTGCGCAAAATTTGGGGTCAATCAGACGTGATTTGATAGGTTTCGATATCAGAGGAAGAAGTTGGAAATTTCTAAGTTCATAAAGTTGGGATTTGGGTGCGATTCGTGGTTTCGATGTTGTTTGATATGATTTGAGGCCTCGATCAAGTCTGAATTATGTTTTGGAATAGGTTGGTATATTTGGACGGGGTCCCGGGGGCCTCAGGTAGATTCCTGGTGGTTAACGGATGAAGTTTGGGAGTTTGAAGAAGGTTGGAATTGCTGTCATCTGGTGTGACCGCACCTGCGAGGATTTGGCCGTAGGTGCGAAGCCGCAAGTGCGGCTTTGGCGCCGCAGGTGCGAGAGTGGGCTGGCTTGGCTGGGATCGTAGGTGCGATGGAATTTCCGCACCTGCGAAGGTGCAGATGCGGGAAATGGGTCGCAGGTGCGGATCCAGCTGGAGGAGAAGAAAGCCGCAGGTGCGGGCTCTTAGGCGCACCTGCGGAAGCGCAGGTGCGAAAATCGGCCTGGGAAGAATGTTTTAAAACAAGTATTCTTGGTTCATTTTCTTCATTTCTTCTTTGACTTAGGCGATCTTGGGAGGCTTCAAAGAGAGGATTCCTTCATGCATTTTCAAGGTAAGTAAATTCCTCCTGATTTTTAAGTTAAATATAAGATTATATGCATAGATTAAACATGGAAATTGGTAGGAAATTAGGGAATCTTAAAGAAACCTAGAAATGGAAATTTGGATTTTTAGCCACGAATTTGAGCATGGAATGTAGAGTAAATTGTATATTTGAACTAGTGGATCTATAAATATTAGAGTATATTTTCATTGGGTTGTCGTTGTTTGGATAGTTTTGGGGCGTTGTGCGTCCGTTTGGAGTCATCGAAAGGGCTTGGAGGCTGGTGATGGAATTTCATAGCGAGTTAAGTCTCCTTTCTAACTTTGTGAGGGGGAATTGTCCCCCTAGGTGAACTAATTAAGTATGTGTTACTATCTACGGGGGCTACGTACACACGAGGTGACGGGAGTCCATGCGTAGCTACTATTATGCCATGTCCAGGTAGCCTAGGACCCACTAGCATGCCTTACCTGTTGAACCTGTGATCCTGTCTATAATACTAGACTGCTAATATAATCGAAATTGTAATCGAATGACTAATGAAGATTAGAGTTTATTTTCTTAATCATCTAAAAAGAGAATTGATTTTACTTCACGGGCAATTGTATTTCCGGATAAGGTTGTATTAAACATAATATAAACGTGGCAAGTGAATTTCGAAAAAGGATTTAAATACTATTTTGTGGTTTTAAAAAAGAGAAATCGGTCATTTACTTGAGTATTTGTGTTCCCGACGTATTCGGGGTGGATTGTTGATTGTGCATTTCTGCATGTGACCGCTTCGCAATTTACATTCCGCGAGCGGAGTGTTATTCTCCCACTCTCATGGGAGCGGGCCGTATGCCACGATGGATTTAAAATGCACTTTTGGTACGGGCCGTTCGATCCACGGCAGTGCATAGACATGACTATTATATTGAGAGGTGCACTTATGGGACGGGCCGTTCGATCCTCGGCAGTGCACAAAAATGATTATTATATTGAGAGATGCACTTTTAGTATGGGCCGTTCGATCCTCGGCAGTGCATAAACATGAGTATTTTATTGAGAGGTGCACTTTTGGTACGGGCCGTTCGATCCTCGACAGTGCACAAAGTTGATTATTATGATGGCTCTGGCTGGTTGGTTGTCCTTATGCCTTATGCGCATGCTAAATTGTTAAATGTTTTTTTTTCATGATTTTTGAAGTGATAAGATATTTGGGGGAAAAATAAAGAAGAAATTGTGGATTTATGATATTTGGGGGAAAACAAAGAGGAAATTGTTTATTTAAGATATTTTGGAAAATAATGAGAAACTGGTAACTATTTGTTTATTTCCAGTTTGTACTTGGATTTCAGCGCCTTATATATATGCTGCTTTACTACCTTTACATGTCTATCGTGTTCATCTTATACTGTTAATTAATTTGCTAGCCCTTAGTGAGTGTCTAATTCGACCTCTCGTCACTACCTCTCTGAGGTTAGGCGGGAGACTTACTGAGTACACGTTGTTTTGTACCGATGCTACACTTGCTGTGCATTTAATTGCACATGTACTTTCATAGCAATGTGGAGGATTCAGAGACTTAGGCGAGCTGCATCATCCGGAGGCGATCCGCAACTGACAGAGTCTCCGTCGTACTGTATTTATTTTCATTTTAAATTTCCTTGTCCAATTTGTATTTCGGACAGGCCTTGTGATGATTGTATAAATTCTTAGAAATTGCTTATGTACTTGTGACACCGAGTTCTGGGATGTGTTGGGATATATTTGCTAAAGTGTAATATTTAAACTATTGTTTTACTTAACATATTTTATTTGGTTAATATGTAATAAAGTGAAAGGAAATGTTTTTTTCATAATTGTTAAAACCGGGAATTATTTAAATTAATAAATGATTGGCTTGCCTGACAATGATGTCCGGCGCCATCACGACCTTATGGATTTTGGGTCATGACATGTGCACCAGTGATAAGTTCTTTCAATGTGGTTAAGTTATGCATGTGGTTTGTGCCGATATGTGCGAGGCTTGTCGGTCGCCGTGATGGATTTATTTGGAAGCATTCAAGCACTATGGCCTGTCATAGGTAGGCGGATCCCGGAAGGGTTATGGTGGTACAGACTATTCCTTAAGGATTGATTGTGGGAATTAACTCGTGTTTTGTGGTGGTTCTCTTGAATTTTGGTAAGTAAGAGGTTTCTATATGATAAAGTGTTCACCCTTAGGTGCAGTAAGTAGTATGGAATTGGAAGTAAGGATCAAGATTGCAGTTTGAATGTTTAGAGTAAGCTGGTGTTGTCTTCAGTGTCACCTGAGATCGGTGTTTGGTGAAAGAGGCTTTGCATCCTAATTATGGGTTCTTGATTTGTTTTACAGCGTTAGTGTGGCCAATGGTGGATGTGTAGACTTGTTACCTTGTGTGGAAGGTCGTGGGAGAGTGACCACGGGATGATCGTATGAGTGTGACATGTAGTCACTTAATGGATTGAAGATTTGGACTGAGTATAAGGAAGTGTAATATTTCTTATTTGAGAATCTATGCTTGGAGGGCATTCAGTTCATTTGGTTGTGGATTGTGAGGGTGTTTGTTCGGGCTACGATGGTTGATCTTGCATATTATGAGAGGAAGTGGGTTAATATGGACCCAGGTAAGGCTATCAGTCTAGTGCAGTGCGAGCAGAATCGGCGTGAGGGTTGTGAATGGATTCAAATATGATTAAGGTCTCTATATGAGTCAGATGTGTTCATTTTAGTATAGGGCTTATCATGGAAAGGTATTAGAACATCCGATGTTGTTCCGTCTTCGTTCATCTCATGTAATATTTTGTTGTGCCGCGTGAGTTGTGGAACGACTTGATGATTTCTTATGTGTTGAGATTTCTGTGTAGTCATGATGTTGTGTGAGTAGGATAGCTCTTGGGATTCAGATTATATATATCGCACCCCAATTGTGCTTGAATTTTATAGCATATGTCTCTATTAGTCTCCCTAGGATGGCATTATGCACTTGGTGTGCTTTTGACCAATATTCAGTATTTTGTGGTAATGAGCAATTTAGCTCGGTGTGTATCTCCTTATGTAAATTTAATGTGTGGATCGGGTGGCACACCGCTACGGGTATGTTATTTGGATCGGGTCGCACACCCCAATAGTGTGATTGTAACGACCCGACCGGTCATTTTGCGTTATCGGACCCCGTTCCCGTGAATGAAACTTCCCATAGCGGCTTATTACGATTTATGACTTGCGGGGGCGGGTGGTCTGGGTTTTGGAAGTGTTTAGGGTAGTAAAGGAACACTTAGTTCCTTAAGGTTGGCCTTTTTGGCCAAGTTTGACTTCGGTCAACAGTTTTAGTAAAGGACCTCGGAATCGAGTTTTGACGGTTCCGCTAGCCCCGTATGATGATTTTGGACTAGGGCGTATGTTTGGATTGGGTTTCATATGACCCGGGAGCGTTTTGGCGTCCAATATTAAAATAAGAGTTCGTTAAGTTCATATTGTGGTTTGGGACGTGTTTTTGTGTTATCGAGGTCCGAACGGAATTCCGAGACCGGGAATAGTTCCGTTATGTCATTTATGACTTGCATGCAAAATTTGGTGTCATTCCGAGTAGTATAGGTCGGTTCAGCGCATTGTTAGCGAATTCAAGAAACTTAAAGTTCCTAAGTTTGGTTCTAGAGGTTTTGAGGTGTGATTTTGAGTTTTAGCGTTGTTGTGGGTGTTCCGAAGGCTCGAGCGAGTCCGTATTATGATTTGGGACTTGTTGGTATATTTGGACGGGGGCTTGGGTGGGCCCAGGTTCCTCTCGCACACTAAACGAGGCCAAAAACCAGTTGAAGCAGTTGCTGGTGCACCTGATCTGGTGTGACCGCAGGTGCGGTTGCCCAATCGCAGGTGCGAGACCGCTCCTGCGGTCCCAACCTCACAGGTGCGACCCCAAGTTGGGTTGCCCAGTTCTCGTAGGTGCCGGTCCTTTCTCACAGATGCGAGCCTAGGCCCTTGTCCCATTTTCTGTAGGTGCGAGACCGCAGGCGCGGTCGTCGAGTCACAGGTGCATAAACCCTTATAGGTAGAAGGGTCTTTAAATGCGGGATTATCCCATTTTCACTCTATTTTCTTCCACCATAGACGATTTTGAGATCTTGGAAAGGAGCCCCACGACCTAGCTACTGAAAGGTAAGTAAATTCTACCCTAAAGTTAGTTAATGCATGAATTCCTAGTTAAATTTAACTGCCTAATTAGTGAAAAATTAAGGAATTGGGTAGTAACCTAGGGCTTTCGAGAATTTACAGAATTACCCGTGAATTGGATATGAAATCATACAAAAATCATATATTAATGATCCTTAGGTTATGGGTGAGTGTTTCCTTCGAGAATTTTTTAAATCCGAGCATGCGGGCCCGGGGTTGGATTTGGGGATTTCTTCAAGAAAGATGAATTTGACTAAATAATAGGAGAATTCCATGCTTTGAGTATAATCTGATATATTTACATAACGTTTGGTAGCTTCGAGTTCATTGGGTGACGAGTTCGGAGTTTCGAGCGCATTCTTGACCGAGGGGGTAGGTGCGACGCGAGGTGAGTCTCCCTTCTAACCTCGAAAGAGGGAATTGTCCCGTAGGTGTTTTAAATTCTATGTGTGATATTTGTGGGGGCTACGTATGTACAAAGTGACGAGAGTCCGTACGTAGCGGCTATTATTATTATTATGTCCGGGTAGTTAGGCCCACATCATGCCTTGTGTTTTCCTTGAAATGAACTATATTATTAATGAATTAAATGTTACATGCGGCTTATTTCCCTGAGATCATGGAATTTGAGAAATTGTTCACTGAAAAATAATTTTAAAAAGGAATAAAGTGTGTGCATGTGACCACTTCGAAATTTACATTCCGCGAGCGGAGTGTGATTTCCCCCACTCTCATGGGAGCGGGCCATACGCCACGGCGGATTGAAAGATGCACTTATGGTTCGGGTCGTTCGATCCTCGACAGTGCATAGATATGATTAATTTATGGAAAAGATGCACTTATGGTTCGGGCCGTTCGATCCTCGGCAGTGCATAAATGTGTGTACTTTATGGCAAAGTGCAGTTATGGTTCGGGCCGTTCGACCCTCGGCAATGCACATATTTGATTATCTTATTGGTCAGGCCGGTTGTCCTTATCCCGTATGCGCATGATAAATTGTTACTGAATTCATGGATATTGATTTGACAGATATTTGGGGGAAAATGAAGTAGTAATTGTTTATTTAGTTCCAGTATTTACTTGGATTTCAGTGCCTTATATATTTGCTGTTTCACTACCTTTACATGCCTACCGTTTTCATCACATTATGTTAAATTATATTTATGAACCTTAGTGAGTGTCAAGTCGACCTCTCGTCACTACTTCTTCGAGATTAGACGGATACTCACCGGGTACATATATATTNTTTCAGACAGTGGGACTGTATATTATATCTTTTGTATATTCTGTTAGTATGCCCGTAGGACTTGTGACACTAGTTCCTGGCACACACGTGGTAGTTATTATGGATTACGGGTCTGTATATATATTGGCTCACGCCTCCTTATCACCGCTTTTGATTTAAACTGGCTAATTATTCTTATCAATTTATGTTTTAAGCTTTAAAAAACTTGGTATATGTTGAAATGTTTAATCAAATAAGAAAGAACCCTTAGTAAATTGAGTGTTGGCTTGCCTGACCCCGCTGATGGGCGCCATCACGACCTAAGTTAGGATTTTGGGTCGTGAAAACCTGGTATCAGAGCACTAGGTTCACATAAGTCTCACGAGTCACGGGCAAGCCCAGTAGAGTCTTGCGGATCGGTACGGAGACGTTTATAATTATCTTCAGGAGGCCATGGGGTGTTAGTAAATCTCTTTTTATTATTATTCTATCGTGCAGTCGATGGTTTATTAAATCTCATTCTTCTATTCTCTCACAGATGGTGAGGACGCGTGCATCTGATGTTCCAGACTCGGGAGGGGCTGCTACCCCTGTTGTCCGAGGCCGTGGCAGAGGCTGGGGGAGGGCACCGGCCCGAGGTAGGGGACGAGGGCGTCCCAGAGCTATTCCGGTTGCATCACCAGAGGACCCTATCATAGAGGAGGATGACGAGGTGCCCCCAACAGATCCTGCTCTAGTAGACTTCATGACGGCGCCAGGCTTCCAGGAGGTCATGGGCCGTATGATGAGATTTAGGGACACTATGTCCCAGGCTTGTTTATTTCCAGCAGATCCTGCCGCTTCTCAGGCGGGAGGGGGAGTCCAGACCCTTACTGCCCAGGTTGCAGGCCAGACAACAACATTACATCATACCCCGAGTACACTGCCAGTAGGTGGGGTCCATCCTGTTGCAGCAGCACCTGAGCCCAAACCAGCTGCGGATGGTCATTCGAAGAAGTTATTGGATAGATGGACTCGATTGCACCCAACAGTCTTCGGGGGTGAGCGAGGAGAGGATGCCCAGGATTTTGTGGACAGGTGCAGGGATAGACTGCACAACATGAGGATACTAGAGTCCCATGGAGTGGATTGGACTACCTTCTAGTTGGAGGGCAGAGCTCGTAGGTGGTGGCAGTCCTATATTCTCAGCAGGCGAGCAGATTCTCCTCCTGTCACTTGGGAGCAGTTCACGCAGATGTTTCTGGATAGATATCCCACCCTCTGAGAGGGAAGAGTTGCGGTATCAGTTTGAGCGGCTAGAGCAGGGACATATGTCAGTGATAGATTATGAGGCTAGATTTTCAGAGTTGTCTCGCCATGCACTCATGATACTACCTACTGATGCAGAGAGCGTGTAGAGATTTGTGGCTGGGTTGCATCCAAGTATTAAGGCCACTATGGCCCGAAAGGTGGAGATGGGTACTCCTTATCAGCTTGTGGTAGAGATTGCGCACAGAATCAAGGGGTATCGGTCCGGGTTTATGAATTGCGGGGGTGGGTGGTCCGGGTTTTGGAAGTGTTTAGGGCAGTAAAGGAACACCTAGTTCCTTAAGGTTGGCCTTTTTGGCCAAGTTTGACTTCGGTCAATATTTTTAGTAAACGACCTCGGAATCGAGTTTTGATGGTTCCGGTAGCTCTGTATGATGATTTCGGACTGGGGCGTATGTTCGGATTGGGTTTCGGATGACCCAAGAGCGTTTCGGCGCCCAATATTGAAATAAGAGTTCCTTAAGTTCATATTGTGGTTTGGGACGTGTTTTTTTGTTATCGATGTCCGAACGGAATTCTGAGATCGGGAATAGTTCCGTTATGTCATTTATGACTTTCCTGCAAAATTTGGTGTCATTCCGAGTAGTATAGGTAGGTTCAGCACATTGTTAGCGAATTCAAGAAACTTAAAGTTCCTAAGTTTGGTTCTAGGGGTTTTGAGGTGTGATTTTGAGTTTTAACGTTGTTGTGGGTGTTCCGAAGGCTCGAGCGAGTCTGTATTATGATTTGGGACTTGTTGGTATATTTGGACGGGGGCTCGGGTGGGCCCAGGTGCCTCTCGGGAACCAAACGAGGCCGAAAACCAGCTGAAGCAGTTGCTGGTGAACTTGATCTGGTGTGACCGCAGGTGCGGTTGCCCAATCGCAGGTGCAAGACCACTCCTGCGGTCCCAACTTCGCAGGTGCGATCCCAGGTAGGTTCCCAGTTCTCGCAGGTATGGGCCCTTTTCCCTAGGTGTGGAGCCGCAGATGCAGACTCTTTCCCTCAGGTGCGAGCCCAGGCCTTTGTCCCATTTTCTGCAGGTGCGAGCTATTGCTCGTAGGTGCGAGACCGCAGTCGCGGTTGTCGAGTCGCAGGTGCGAAAACCCCTGTAGACAGAAGGGTCTTTAAATGCGGGATTATCCCATTTTCACTCCATTTTCTTCCACCATAGACGATTTTGAGAGCTTGGAAAGGTGCCCCACGACCTAGCTACTGAAAGGTAAGTAAATTCTAGCCTTGCCTAAAATGATACTTGGAAGTCATTCATTGGGATGGCGCCCAACAGCGGGGTCAGGCAAGCCGACTCTCAATTTGCTAAAGGTTCCTTCTTATTAGGTTAAACACTTTAAAATATACTCAGTTATTAAAATTTAAAACATGATTCGACCAGGATAAATAGTCAGTTTTAATCAAAACAGTCATGAAGAGGAATGAGCTAATATATTTCATATACAGACCCGTAGGCCAAAATAATAACTACATGTGTGCCAAGAACTAGTGTCACAATTCCTACGGGCATACTAATAGAATATACAAAACATAACATACAATCCCACTGTCTGAAAGAAATGGACGACACATAAGCAAAAGAAAACTCCAGGGTGCTGCTGAGGATCATCAGGAGAAGCAACTCACCGTGAAGTCGGGTCCAACTAAGATCATAATCGAGCTCCGGTCTGATAACCAGATGCACCAGCCTCAGAACCTGTACAATTAAGTACAGAAGTATAGCATGAGTACATAAACAAATATGTACCCAATGAGTATCCCGCCTAACCTCGAAGAGGTAGTGACGAGAGGTAGACATGATACTTATTAGGGTCAAGATTTCTAAATAACATGATTTAATAGGAACTAGGCAGGCATAACAGTCGTAGAAAATCACAAGAGATAAATTATCAAGTATAGTCGTATTTACCTCTGCATGTCAAATTTCACTAGAACATAATATACTAAATTCCCTTATGAACATGAACCAATTTATACAATTACAACAAATTCCCAGTAAATCATACAACACATAATAGGCCGGAAACGTACGGCCGAAGCGTCGCGAAAATAAATATGCACTTCCGAGGGTCCAACGGCTCGAACCATAGATGCACCTATTACCCCGCTCGCGAATCGAACATGCGACGTGGCTGACATAATAGTAGGGCTATTCCGCTCACGAATCATACATGTGATGCGGTACCGCATACATACATAAAATTATCATTTTTTAAAGGAATTATCAGAGATTATTCTTTAAGGCAAGAACCTAAGCAATATATCATGGACCACAACTTCCTAATATTCTCATGCCAAATCACGAATAATAAGAAACTCAAAATAGGTTTAGGGGTGCATGTAGGGCACATATAAGCATGCTCGTGAGTCCTAGAACTACCCAACATAACATAGTAGTAGCTACGCACGGACTCTCGTCACATCGTGCGTGCGTAGCCCCCGCAAATAAGAACATGCAATTATTTATAATCACCTAAGGGGACAATTCCCTTTTACAAGGTTAGAAAGGAGACTCACCTCGCGTCGAACCTACTCCCCGGACCAAAAACGGGCCCGAAACCTGAACTCTACACCCGAGGACTCGAAACTAGACAAATGTTATACAAATTCATCAATTTATGCTCAAAGTATGGAAATTCTCCTACTACTAAGTCAAATTCGCCATTCTTGAAGAAATTCTAAAATCCCACCCCGGGCCCGCATGCTCGGATTCCAAAAATTCTCGAAGGGAATACTCACCCATAGCCTAAGGATCATTAATATAATAGTTTCACTCGTTTTCATAGCTAATTGACGGGTAATTTTCTACATTTTCAAAAGCCCTAGGTTACTACCCCAAGTCCTTAGTTTTCACTAATTTAGGTAGTTAATCTAGCTTGTAATCTATGCATGAAGCTAATATTAGAGTAGAATTTACTTACCTTCAATAACCAGGTCATTTCCCCTCTAAAATGGTGAAAATCGTCCCAAGGAAGAAGAAGAAGATAAGGGAAATGAGTTAAATCCCGTGTATAAGAACACACTGTCTGAACAGTGTTTCCGCACCTGCGGCTCGAGGACCGCACCTGCGGTCTTGCACCTGCGAGCAAGGGCTCGCACTTGCGGAAATGTACGAGGAAGCTTGAGGCTGCACCTACGGCTCTGCTCCCGTGGAACTTTGTCTGCACCTACGAGAATTGGCCTGACCGCTGGGGGTCGCACCTACGAGTCTGGGACTGCAGGAGCAGTCCCGCATCTGCGACTGGGCAACCGCACATGCGGTCACACCAGAACAGGTGCACCAGCAGCTATTTCAGCTAGTTTTTGGCCTCGTGTGGTGTCCGGGAGGCACCTGGGCCCACCCGAGCCCCCGTCCAAATATACCAATAAGTCCTAAATCATGATACGGACTCGCTCGATCCTTAGAAACACCCAAAACAACGCTAAAACTCAAAATCACACCTCAAAATCCAACCAAACTTAGGAACTTTTAAGTTTGCCTGACTTCGCTAACAACCTGCCGAACAGACCTATACAACTCGGAATGACACCAAATTTTGAAGTCAAGTCATAAATGACATAACAAAACTATTTCGGATCTCAGAATTCCATTCGGACCTCGATATCGCAAAAAACAAGTCCCAAACCATGATAGGAACTTTTATTTCAATATTGGGCACCGAAACGCTCCCGGGTCATCAGAAACGCATCTCGATCATTTGCCCAGGTCCAGAATCATCATACGAAGCTACCGGAATTGTCGAAACTTGATTATTAGGTCATTTACCAAAAACATTGAACGAAGTCAAACTTGGCCTTAAAGGCCAACCTTAAGGAACCAAATGTTCCTATAGCACTCTAAACACCTCCGAATCCCGGACCACCAGTCCCCACAAGTCATAAATCATAATAAGCTGCTTTGGGAAGTTTCATTTAGGGGAATGGGGTCCGATAACGTGAAATGACCGGTCGGGTCGTTATGGACTAGGTGCCATCACGATACCCAACAGAGGGAAATTGGGTCGTGATAAGTTGGTATCATAGCTCTAGGTTCATAGGTGCTACGAGTGATAAGAGATTTTAGTAGAGTCTTGCGCATTGGTACGGAGACGTCTGTACTTATCTTCGAGAGGCTACGAACTATTAGGACAATTTCACTTCCTTCATTCCTATCGTGCGAGTTTATTGATCTTGAAGTTTGAAATTATTCTTCCATTCTCTCACCGATGGTGAGTACATGAACGAAGGTTCCTGATGATGTTACCCCGAAGCAAGTGTCGCAAGGGTCAGAGATAGGGGCCAACGAGGAGCACATGCCACAGTTAAGATGCCTACCAGAGCAGTCGCCAGAAGTTCTAGTTGGGGGACATGTACTGGGGGTGCCTGTTGCTACCCCGGATTTTAGTACGCCTGGGCATAGTTTTGAGTATAATTGGTACGTTGACTCAGGAAGGGTTGATTCTAGTGCGCCAGTCTCTTCAAAGATAAGGGGAGGAGTTCAAACTCCCACCGTCTACACTCCAGAGCAGTGAGATCATATTGGTCAGGTTCCAGTTGTAATGGCAGCACGACATATGGCTTCAGTTAGGCCGTGGTTAGGGTAGCGTCATAGGAAGTATGCCTCGAACTTGAGAGGTACATGAAGTGCCAGGCGACAGATGATGCCCAGGGCTTCCTGGAGGAGTGTCACTATATTCTTCGTACTTCAGGTATTGTGGAGATGATCGGGATTGCTTTTGTCACGTCTCAGGTCCAGAGTAGTGGGTTGATCAGTAGTGACGGCATATGAGTGGGGTCACCTGGCCGAGTTAGCTTCACTAGCATGGATTCAGTTTTCAGAGATGCGTTGAGGGAGGTTGCACCTCAGTTCCTTCGGGATGTTCGGCGCGCAGAGTTTGAGCAGTTGTGTCAGGGCGCCGTGTCACTATTGGAGCATGCCGTTAGATTCAGTGAGTTGGCCAGACATGCACTTCGCTTGGTTGCTTCAGTTAGGAGATGAGTCCGTAGAGTCATTTGGGAGATTCAAGCATGATATTCGGTTCAGCGGGACTCGAGAGTTAGAGTAGGATGCGTCGTTTCAGCAGGTAGTAGGGATCGCTCGCCAGTTAGAGCGCATGTGGGACCGGGAGCAAGGGTACATACGAGATTAGGGAGAGCGTTCAGGGAGGCAATGAGGCCTCGTAGATCGGAAGAATCTACTGGTCCGTATTATGGAGGCAAGGTACGACACGGTAGAAGTTTTGTGGGTCGACCAGTTCAGGTTGCATTACCAGCTTTGCATGGGATTTTAGGTACTCATGGGTCCCAGGGGATTCGTATTGTGTGTTTTTCCACAGCCATGTCAGCAGCGAGATTGTTTTCAGTGTGGAGATGTTAGCCACATGGTGAGAGGTTGTCCTAGGATTCAGGTAGGTGTGTGGTAGCAGGGTATTCATGTGAGTAGAGGGCGCCTAAGAGGGGCAGACCCGACCCATTGTTGTGTTTCATATAGTAAAATAGAGGTCGTTGTGCCAGATATCATCACCCAGGTATGTTTTGGTGTGTTACAAAGGAGCAACAATTGTATTTCATTATAGTTCTGCTGGTCGGAACGAGTTCCTTTATTCGTTGTTTCACTTATGGGTTAATTTTTATGTTTTGCACTCTATTTTTTTTGTTGTGTTTTCTCCTGTTGGGAGATTCTGAGTAGTAGCCAGTGTCTATCGTTGTTTTATTCATTCTTGATAGTAGTGAAACCGTCAGTGAGTCCTTGTTGTGCTTCGTGGTAAGCTTTATGTGATTTTCCTGAGTATTTTGTTTACGAGTTGTGATTTGATACTCCATCGAGATATGTGATCAGCTAGAATTATGATTTTATCAGCTGAGATGAACTAGTGGAGGAATTTCAATTGGTATGATATATTTTCAGTATGTGATTCAGAGTTGAGGGCGAGGTCCTCGTGATATTTGTGATTTGATATATTTAGACCAGGCTGAGTACCGCGGTGGAAATTTTATCAAGATGGAATTCTTGTGGTTTGTCAATATGCTTTACTTCTTCCTTGTTATATTGCTTTTGGCAGGTCAGTATTGATAGAGAGTTGTGCCTATGGGCTTGTTTTATAGTTCCTTTATATGTTTGTATTTTCATATTCAGTCATTTCGTTATGTGTTTCTTTAGTTTAGTTTGCGGGATGTGTGCCTGGTGGTGTCAGTTGTGGCTGGTGACTCGGGTGTTTAATAATGAAGTCTTTGTGTTCATTGCATCATTATCAGTGTTATGGGGTTTGGAAATAGAGTTCTTTCAGATGTGGGGCTAACTGCCAATGTCGAGTTGATTTCGGGCATCTATTGTGATCAAAAGTGTTATATGAGCCTATGTGTGATGTACTATGTTGTGTGGTCGTGCCTTGTGGGTGTAGTCATGAGTTGATGCGGCTGGTTGAGGCTAATGCCGGATATGGATTTAGAATCGGGTCTTTTGTAAATGAGTAGAGGGTGAAAAGTAGAGGTATGAGGCTTATCGGTGGTGATGTGAAGGCTATATTGTAGTTGTGATTGTTTCATCGGGCTTATGTGGATTGGGGTGACGTGGGATCACCCGCGACTATGAGTTAGAAGTATACCATCAGTGATTGGATGAGTTTAAGGTGAATCTTGGCACGTTCGAGGACGAGCGTTTGTTTAAGAGGGGGGATAGTGATGACCCAAAATGTCATCTCGTATAATTCTAGCTAATTCTGTGTTCCGAGGTCGTGAAAACCTCCTTCTATCTCACCTTGATTTGCGTGCGCAGCCCGAGCGTATAGTCGGGAAGACTTTATGTGAAAAACTGATAAAAATGATAATTTTGTATTAGAAATTTGAATAAAGTTGACTTCGGTCAACGTTTTTGGTAAACGGACTTGGACCCATGATTTGACGGTCCCGGAGGGTCTGTAGGAAAATATGGGACTTGGGCGTATGCTCGGAATCGAATTCAGAGGTCCCAAACCGAGAAATGAATTTTTTAAAAGAAATTGTTTTCTAAAAAATATAAGAGATTTTGAAACCGAAACTATATGTGAAACCTATGGTATTGGACCCGTATTATGGTTCCGGAGCCCGGTATAGGTTTGACATAATATTTGTGCCATATCTGTGAAGTTTGGTAAAAAATGGACTGCATTAGATGTGATTCGGACCGTAAATGCAAAATTTAAGGTTTAAAGAAGTTTTGAGGAATTTCATTAATTTTTGGTTTAATTCATCGTTTTAGTGTTGTTTTATGTGTTTTGAATCCTCGAGCGAGTCAGTGTTAGGTTATATGAATTGTATGTGTTGTTGGACGGGGTCCCGGGGGGCCTCGGGTGCATTTCGGATGGGCTTCAGACCATTTTCTTCCATTTTTGAACTGTTGTTTCTGGTGTATGTTGCCCTCTTTCGCGATTGCGTAGCCCAAGGTGCGATCGCGTAGTATTCTGTTTTCCCCTCCCATTTTTCCTTCATCGCGATCGCAGTGATTCTTTCGCGATCGCGATGTGTCTCTACTGGTCGCCCAAACTTTTTTCTTCGCGTTCGCATTCTTTAGTACGCGATCGCATAGCTTCCTGTTCTCCTCCTCTGCATTCACGAACTCCTTGTCGCGTTCGCAATGAACAACCTGGGCAGCTTTCCTCTTTCTTCTTCGTGATCGCAAACTGTATTCCACGATCGCGATTCATTTAACGTCTGGGCAGAATATAAGTTTTCCAAAATCGGGGTTTCACCATTTTTTACATATTTTGACTTCTGGAGCTCGGGTTTTGGCGATTCTTTGAGGGCTTTTCACACAAATCGAATGGGTAAGTGTTCTTCCACTAGAATTAATTATATTTCATGAATTAGTTCTTGTTTCCATCATTTAAATTGTGTTTTGGGTTGAGGAAGTTGTGGGTTTTGAAAGAAAACTTCAAAAATGAAAATTCATGATTTGAAAGACCAAATGTTATCGAAATTGGATAGATTTAGTATGGGTGAACTTGTATCGGAATGGGTAATCAGACTTTGTAAAAATTTTCAGGTTCCGAGGTGCGGGCCCGGGGGTCGACTTTTGGGTCAATTTTTATAATTTTGTAAAGATTGAAACTTTATTGTTCGGGATAGTTCCTTATACGTTTTATGTGTATTTTGAATTGTTTTAGTTGATTTTGAGCGTGCAGAGGTCTTTTCGCCCGAGAAGTCTATTTTTGAGTACCAAATTGTCGTCTTTGAGGTAATTATCTTGCCTAACCTTGTGTGGGGGAACTACCCCTTAGGATTGAGTCTTACTTGTTGATAGTAGTCTGAGTATGCGAGGTGGCGAGTGTGTACTCGAACTTATTTGCAATTAGATTGGCCTTTTAGGATTTGTACGTTCTTATATTACTTGTGTATGATTTGTAATTGTTACATTGGAATCAGTGGTTGTTAATTTCATCTCCCTTCCATTTTAAATTCGAATTACTTGTTTTGGGATTCCTTCGTTGGCTATTTGACCTTACGTGACTTAACTGAATATTCTACTTCTCTTATCATCATGCTATATTTTCTTCCTAGCTTCCGTAATTGACTACAATTAGTGTCATCTAGCCTTATAGTTGACTAGTCGTAGTTGGAATATCTATTCGTTGGAGTCAAGCATGCCCGTGAGTCTTACATTGTGATTTATATGACTATTCCCTTAAGTGACACTTAGGTCTAATTGTTAGACATTTATGTTATTGGTATTTCCTTGATGTTGCCTATTACTGGGCCTTTGTTTAAGCTGGGTGTTATTCCGTGAAGTTAACTGTTTAGGTGAGATTGGTTATAGCTGTTTCCCTTGCCGGGATGTTATGGTTTCTGTTACTGTTTATGTTGTTAATGATATTGTTTGTATTGTTGACTCCCTTTCCGGGATGTGATGGTTTCTATTACTATTTATAGTGTTAATGATATTGTTTGTATTGTTGACTCCCTTGCCGGGATGTTATGGTTTCTGTTACTGTTTATGTTGTTAATGATATTGTTTGTATTGTTGACTCCCTTGCCGGGATGTGGTGATTTATGGGTCATATTGTTGGTTTTTCCTCGCCAAACTGTTGTTCTTGATATTGATTGGGTGAGGAAGAGTGTAAAGCACGAAGGGTGATGCCGTGTATTATGATGATGGGAGTTTAAAAGCACGAAGGGTGATGCCGTGCCATGTTATGATATTAAAGCACGAAGGATGATGCCGTGCCATGTTATGATATTAAAGCACGAAGGATAATGCCGTGCCATGTTATGATATTAAAGAACGAAGGATAATGCCGTGCCATGTTATGATATTAAATCACGAAGGATAATGTCGTGCCATGTTATGAGAGTAAAGCACGAAGGGTGATGCCGTGCGCTTGTTTTGGTAAGAATGAGAGTAAAGAATGAATGGTGATTCCGTGCACTTGTTTTGGTAAGGATGAGAGTAAAGCACGAGGGGTAATGTCGTGCACTTGTTCTGGTGAGTATGAGAGTAAAATCACGAAGGGTGATACCGTGCACTTGTCTTTGCATTCCCATTCGTTGTTCTAAAATTGGATATTCCTACTGATCTCATATTGCATTTATTGGGAAGATTTGATATTCCTCCTATACTGCATGGAAATTTTTGTGTTACGGACTGAGTTCTGGTGGATAAATCTTGAGGAGATTTTGATCAAGGGATGTTGTTGAAAAGTATTATTGAAAAAGAAATGGTCTTGAAATGATAATACTTGAATGACTTTTACATCGAAGTTATATTTGAAAAGCACTAGCCTTGCCTAAAATGATACTTGGAAGTCATTTATTGGGAAAGCATCTTTGGGAAGTTTCGTATTTTGAAAGAAACTATGTTTTACGTAATTCTCTCTATTAAATATACTTATATCTACTTTTGGAGAAAGTATGTTTTCAAAGAAACTCTTCCATACTAAAATGATTTTATTTGTAAAAGTTTTTCATATGAACTGCTGTTTAAAGATTTCTACCAGTTATGGGTTTTAATGGCTAAGGCCCAATGTGAACAAACCAACGTCGGGTTGAGTTATTGGTGTTTTCTATTGTATTAAGTTTCCTTTCGATTCGGCTTGTTTTGCTGTCCATCTCTCTGTGTATTTTTGTGCATGTTCGTGATTGATTTCTGTAATTTCCTTCCACTTTATATTGTCAGTGTTGTAAATTATTTCGTCAAGTCTTAGATAGATGTAGCGTACGGTCATTTCTATATTCATGTTATTTATTTTTTAGACCAGTGGTGTCTTGACTAGTCCTCGTCACTACTCCACCGAGGTTAGTCTCGATACTTATTGGGCACCGCTCTGGTGTGCTCATACTATACTTCTGCACATTTTTGTGTGCAGATCCAGGTATATATTGTAATAGCTGTACGGATGATTGCCGAGGAGACTCAAGGTAACCTGCTGCTGCATTCGCAGGCTTCGGAGTCACCTTCTTTGTATTTATTATTCATACACTATTGTATTTAGTTCCAAACAGTTGTACTTAGAAGTTGTAGAAGATTCGTAGAGCTTATGACTTGTACTACCGGTTTTGGGAAAGTTTGTACATTCTGTTAAGATTCTATATCAAGACTGTTAGTTTTCCTTTTATTATTGTTGTTATTCAGTAACTGCTAGGCTCACCTAGTTTCCATCACAATACCCAACGGAGGCAAATTGAGCCGTGATAGTAAATTCATTCATCGACTTATAACCTACTCAGATGCATCGTTGAATATTAAAAACAAAACGTCTCGACTTATATCAATAAATCTGTTGTAATTGATTCATCAACTTTTAACATAGTGATGAATGAATGTAATTCATTAACTCTGTTATAATACAAATAATGAATATAGTAGCATATACTATAACATGCTATATATGTAGTTAAAGTAGCACGACGTGTGTGTGTTATATATATACACACAGTAACATATACTATAACAAGTTATATATACGTTATAGTATTACAGTGAAAAATGTATGTGTGTGTGTGTGTGTATGTATGTATATATATATATGTATACACTTTTGATAGCCGTATATATATACATATAAGAACATGAAGCGCTAGAAACACAGGTTCGGGTTCTTTTAGGGATTGATACACTTGTAAATTGATTCATCGACTTATAACCTACTCAGATGCATCGTTGAATATTAAAAACAAAACGTCTCGACTTATATCAATTAATCTGTTATAATTGATTCATCGACTTATAACCTAGTGATGAATGAATGAAATTCATTAACTCTGTTATAATACAAATAATGAATACAGTAGCATATACTATAACATGCTATATATGTAGTTAAAGTAGCACGAAGTGTGTGTGTTATATATATACACACACTAGCATATACTATAACAAGTTATATATACGTTATAGTATTACCGTGAAGTGTGTTTGTGTATGTGTGTGTGTGTGTGTCTATATATATATATATACTTTGATATATATATATATATATAAGAACATGAAGCGCTAGGAACACATGGTCGGGGTTCTTTTAGGGATTGATACACTTGTAAATTGATGCATTGACTTATAACCAACTCAGATGCATCGTTGAATATTAAAAACAAAACCTCTCGACTTATATCAATTAATCTGTCATAATTGATTCATCGACTTATAACCTAGTGATGAATGAATGAAATTCATTAACTCTGTTATAATACAAATAATGAATACTATTATATCAATTAATAGAATAACATTATATTCGTTTATCAATTCAGTAATTATTCGTACGTAGTAATGTATAAGATTGATCATCAATTACAATATAGTTTATGCGTGTATGAAATTACTCATATACTTAAATACAACTTAAAGTTTTTTTTTACATAGATGCTATTATAATCTATTAAAAGTAATTACCTAGTTAATATTTTTTTTAAAGATTATGCTTATAGTTTATAATTATTTATAATAATTGTAGTTAAATAAAATAAATATTTATAGCTAATAATAATTTTTTATAGCTTATATATTTAAAAACTAAAAAGAAAAAAAATAATTTAATTTTTTTTTTTAGAAATAGCGACCAACGTTGGTCGCTATTTTGGTCAAACGGTCAAAATTTATGTACCAACCAATAATAGGGACCAACTTGGTCATTTTTTCTAAAAATCAGACTCAAAATCGGGTTCCCCCCCCCCCTCCATTTCTCTTATTTTCTTCCCCAAAATTTCCCCCCACTCCCTCTTTCCCTCCCCTTCTCTATTTCCCTCACACTGCCTCCCGTCGCCGCCCACTTCCTCTCGTCGCCGACCACCAGTGGCTCCTGTCGCCGCCACCAGTGACTGCCGCCTCCGCCCCTCTCCCTCCCTCTCCACCTACAAAAACATAGGTTTGAATTATAACCTTCAATCTTTGCTATTTCTAGTTTTTGTTTCAATTATTATTGTAGTTTATTGTTTCAATTGTTTGAACATTATATTTTATTGAGGATTAGGGTTTAGGTCTTGTTTTAATTAGTTTTGTTAATTAATTTTATTAACTAATTAGTTTAATTAGTGTTTAATTTAGTTTAGTTAGATTTGAATTATACTTTGTATTGTCTTGATAGTATAGTTAGAATCTAGGGTTTAGGATATGAATTGAACTTTTAGTTTATATATTGAAATTTTAGTTTATGAATTGAACTTTTAGGATATGAATTGAACCTTTAGGATATTAATTGAAATTTTAGTTTATGAATTGGATTTTTAGTATATGAATTGAACTTTTAGTTTATGCATTGAACCTTAGGATATGAATTGAAATTTTAGTTTATAAATTGAAATTTTAGTTTATAAATTAAAATTTTAGGATATGAATTGGACTTTTAGTTTATGAATTGAACTTTTAGTTTATGAATTGAACCTTTAGGATATGAATTGAAATTTTAGGATATGAATTGAACTTTTAGTTTATGAATTGAACCTTCAGGATATGAATTGATCTTTTAGTTTATAAATTAAACTTTTAGTTTATAAATTGAACTTTTAGTGTATGAATTGAACTTTTAGTTTATGAATTGAACCTTTAGGATATGAATTGAAATTTTATTTTATTAATTAAATTTTTAGTTTATGAATTGAAACTTTATGATATGAATTGAACCTTTAGGATATAAACCGGTCTCGTGAGTCATCACCAGAGGCTCGACTTCCACGTGAGCATTCCTCCCGTCCTCCCCATGAACGTTCCTCCATTCCTCCCCATGGTCGTTCTTCGCGTCCTCCATGAGAACCTTCTCTATACCGTCTTATAGATGAAAGTTCATCAGACGGTGATGATGATGTTGTACAAAAAACTCCTTGAATTTTATATACTTTGAACTAGACAAATAGAACCGATTTTGAACTAGTTGTAATAAGCTTTAACTTAGTTTTGTTAGTTTAATTTGTTAGTTTTAATGTGTTTTTTAAATTGTGTTGTTGTTGTTATGTTGTTGTTGTTGTTGTTGTTGTTGGTTGTTGTTGTTGGTTGTTGTTGTTGTTTTTGTTGTTGTACCAGATTTCTAGTAGTGTTCACTAACACTACTACAAAATCTCTATTAAATTGTTCCAAGCTTTAGCGACAACCCCTAGTCAACATTTCAAACAAACCCCAAGTAGATCATATCAGAACAATTACAAACTTAACAAACTCATCATATGAGTTTTAAGTTTCAAAGTCCTTCAATAATGAATTTGATTTTTTCTAATAATAGATCTCCAAATATCAACTTTACCCAAATCTTCCAAATAAATCTCTAAACACACTTCAATCAAAATTGTATAAAATATTAACAAATTCTCGAAAACCCATTTGTGCTCTTCAAGTTTTCTCAAACCCCAATAATATTGTTTTGAGCTCTCTTCTTTTATATTTTCTTAAATCAGTATGTAACTTTAGCTTTTGAATTTTCAGATTACAACTTTTAGATCTATTCAGATAATAAATTAACTAATCCAAAAAGTTATAGCAAATAGCAACATCAAAGAAAAGGAGAAGTTGATAAAACAAGTGGCTTTTAGAGTAATGTAAGAAACAACACGTAGAGGAACAAAGTTTCATCTAACTTAATCATGCTAACCCGAGTTAAACTAGTAGAATCTCCTTTCTCATGTGACATATCTAGCATATTGGCAAGTAGTTTGAAGTTCAGATTAGGAGGAACAAACCGAGAGGTTTCATAGATGGTCGGGTAATTATTTTTAAGAAAATGGGTATAACTGGAAATAACTTTACAATGGGTAAATCAAACAGGTAATAATTTTGCTTTTTTTGTGCATTTAGCACAGTTTTCTCCAATTTTATTGGGTTATGTGGGCCAGTTCGTGAGTCGACCCTACTTATTTGACAGGTATATCGTACCCACAAGGACTTGTGATTAACTATTTACTGAATTAAACTAAGATAATTAATCTATTCAAGCTATTTTCTAAAGTATGACTATGTAACTAATATAGAGTAGTAAACTACGAGATTAAAGAAAACAACTCGAAAATATTATACACGAATTTAATGAGAGATGATATTGTAACAACCCGACCAACCGTTTCGCGTTCTAGAACCCCGTGCCCCTAAATGAGACTTTCCGTAGTTGCTTCTACGATTTATGACTTGCGGGGGCGGGTGGTTTGAGGTATTGAGGAGTTTGGAGTGGTATAAGAACATTTCGTTTCTTAAGGTTGGCCTTTAAGGCCAAGTTTGACTTCGGTCAACATTTTTAGTAAACGACCTCGGGATCGAGATTCGAGGGTTCTGGTAGGTTCGTATGATGATTTCGGACTTGGGTGTGTGTCCGGAACGGGTTTTGGATGACCCGGGGGCGTTTCAGTGCCTAATAGTGAATTAAGGTTTCCTTAAGTTCAAACTTGAGGTTTGGAACGTGTTTTTGTGTTATCGAGATCCAAACGGAATTTCAAGACCGGGAATAGTTCAGTTATGTCATTTATGACTTGCTCGCAAATTTGGTGTCATTCCGAGTAGTATAGGTAGGTTCGACGTATTGAAAAAAAATTCAAGAACTTAAAGTTCTTAAGTTTGATCCAATAGGTTTTGGGGAATGATTTTTAGATTTAGCGTTGTTTCGGGCGTTCCGAAGGCTCGAGCGAGTCTGTATTACTGTTTAGGACTTGTTAGTATATTTGGACGGGGTCTCGGGTGGGCCCAGATGCCATTCGGGCATCAAGCGAGGCAAAAACCAGCCTCAAATGACTGATGGAGCACCAGATCTGGTGCGACTGCACCTGCGGAGGGAAAGTCGCAGGTGCGAGACCGCTTCTGCGGTCCTAGCCTCGCAGGTGCGACTCCTAAGGGAGCTGCCCATTTCCGCAGATGTAGAGTTCTTTTCACAAAAGCAGAGCCGTAGGTGCGGACTCAGCTCTGCAGGTGCGAAGCCAGGCCCCCTTCCCTTTCTCCGTAGATGCGAGATTTTTCTCGCAGATGCGAGACCGCAGGTGCAGTCCTCGAGCCGCCGGTGCGAAAGGCCTGTAGGGATTGAGCTTCGTTTCGAATACGGGACTTAGCCATTTTTGAACAATATTCTTCTTGGGTGATTTTGAGAGCATGCAAGGAAGGTATTTTACCTAGCTACTGTAAGGTAAGTAATTCCTACTATAAATTTATCTTAATACTTCAATTCTTAGGTAGATTAACACAACAAATTAGTGGAAATCATGGGTTAGAGTAAAACCTAAGTTTTTGACAAAAATGTGAAATTACCAAGAAATTTGTTAAGGAATCATACAAAAACTATATAATATTGATCCTTAGGCCATGGGTAATAGTTTCCTTCAAGAATTTCCGGAATCTGAGCATGTGGGCTCGGAGGTGTATTTTAGGATTTTCCCAATTTAGGTTGAGATGATCATTTAAGTAGGAGAATTAAGGACTTTGGAGTATAGACTGATTTGTTTATGCAATATTTGACTAGTTTCGAGTCCTTGGGCGACGAATTTGGAGTTTCGGGCGCATTCTTGACCCGGGAAGTGGACTTGACGCGAGGTAAGTCTCTTGTCTAACATTGTAAGAGGGAATTTTCCCCATAGGTTAAATAAATGATTATGTGTTATTGTTTGTGGGGGACTACGTACGTGCGATATGACGAGAGCCCGTGCGTAGTGACTATCATTGTTATGTCCGGGTAGTTAGGCCCACGCCATGCCATGTGAATTTCATTAACTTGAGTTATATGCTTTGTAATTTTATTTTATGCAACTTCGTTTCAAGAAAAACCGAGAATTTGGTGTTTTAAAAGAATAGTTATTTGGAAAGGATTTAAGAAAGATGTTGTGTGTGCATGCGACCTGCTTCGCAATTTATATCCTGCGAGCGGAGTGATTATTTCCCCTACTCTTATGGGAGCGGGCCGTACGCCACGGCAGATTAATAGATGCATCTATGGTTTGCGTCGTTCGATCCTTCAGTAGTGCACAATTATTATTATTATGTTGGCCAGGCTGGATGTCCTTATACCACTATGCGCATGCTATTTGCTTGATGTTTTTATGACTGTTGAGCTATGAAATATCCTTGAAGAACGAACTGAAAACTTGTAATTTGGTGCTTCACCACGTATTGGATTTTTATTACGATTCTATATTTATTTCCTTACTATCCATGCTTACATGTTGTCCTCTTTTAAATTATCACCTAAATATACTGTTTAGACCCTAGTAAGTGTCAAGTCGACCTCTCGTCGCTACTTCTTCGAGATTAGGCGAAATACTTACTGGGTACATATTGTTTATGTACTCATGCTACGCTCTGTACTTAATTGTATAGGTTCTGAGGCAGGTGCATCTGGGTACCAGTCCGGAGCTCGTTCCTGATTTATACCCTGGTCGAAGCTTCACGGTGAGCTGCTTCTCTTGGCGACTCCTAGCAGCACTTTGGAGCTATTCTTTTGCCATTTATGTCTATATTTACTCAGACAGTAGGACAAACTTTTATTCTCTTGATATTATTCTACTAGATGCCTGTAGACTTGTGACACTAGTTCATGGCACACACGCTAGTAGACTTTATTTTTGGGATGTAATCGTTAATTATGACTTCATGATTATTTATTTTGCATAAAGTTGCCTAAGTTATCCGTTTCTACTTAATGTCTCAAAACTAAGTTAAGCAAGCGTTGAAAAATGTTTTTGGTAAACTACATAAAACTCACTAGTAGATAATGGTTGGCTTGCCTGACTGCGGTGTAGGGTGCCATCGCGACCTGGGTTAAGATTTGGGTCGTGACAAATATTCTAGAGCTATGTGTTAGCTAACAATCCTGTTGATGTTTTTACTTAAATTGACTAATTATTTTATCTGTTTTATTGATTGACAGGGTTAATATTACTCGTAGTATTCTCCCGAAGTACTATTCGCCTACTAATTCAAGCTAACCTTACACCTATATTTCTATGGAATTAGGATTAACAAGAACACATTAATAACTTCCATATTATAACCAAGAAAGGTGATGTTCGGCCAAAAATACATATATTTAACCATTATTGCCTCATATTCTAGTACTTTTAATCACTATTTGAGTATTAGTTATATTATTTTGTGTTTAATATTATATTTTAACTGTGTAGGAATAAAACGGTATGAATATCAAGAGATTTGGAGAAAAATTGAATAAAGCACGGAAGAAAAAAAAATATAAAAGAAGAAAACAAGGGAGGAAACCCTTTGATCTTTGTCCCCAAAGTAGAAGACAAGAAATGATGCATCACAATGGCAAGAATAGAGTCGAATTTGCAAAACGTACTGGATTTGGCGCTAAGGCCAACGCCTCGCGCTGGTCTGGACGCGCCGTCACCGGGTTTTCCTAGTTTGTTCAGACAAGGTTATTTCGGCCTTATACGGTCCCAACTCGTATAAAAGGAGTCCTAAACCTATTTTGGAGGAGATATAACATACTTTGATGGAGAATTCACGTGGAGGAACACACACCACGATTTGGAGGAGGCTTTTAACTAGTTTTTTCTTCTCTTCTCTTCTTTTAATCTCATATTTTCTTTGTTCTAGAGTTTTGGGTGCTACATGAATGTTGTAGTTTGAAGCTTGAATTGTTCTTATTATTTTATCATATTTTTTTATTTATTCAATCTTGCACATTGCTTGATCACTAATTGAATAATATCTACAAATCTAGGATTGAATTCGGGAAAGGGAATTCTTGATTACATATAAGATTGAGTAGAGCAAGATTTTAACTCTGATGGGGAGCGTATTTGCGGTTAGGATCGGAATATACTGTAACGACCAGGCCGGTCGTTCCGTGAGATTTACCCCTTTTCCCCCATTTCTGCATTTGTTATGTATTGCTAGCCTGTTTATGTTGTGTTGGGTCAGTTGGTTTGGGTCCGGAGTGATTATGGTAGACTTGAGGCATTTAGTCTCTCAAAGTAGCCTAATAGCTGAGAATGTCAACTGAGAGTTGACTTATTGGTTAATGACCTCAGAATGCGGATTTTATGGCTCAGATAGCTTCGTTAGGTGATTTGGGACTTAAGAGTGTGTTCAGAATATTTTTGTGATGTCCGGTGTAGAATTAGGCTTGAATTGGCGAAAGTTAGTTTTTGGTGATTTTCGGTCGGCAGTGGAAAATAGGCTATCGAGATCGGAATGGAATTGTGGAAGTTGGAGCAGGTTTGTAATGTCATTTTGGATATGTCTGCAAAATTTCCGGTCAATCGGAGGTGTTTTGGTTGGTTTCGGCGCAGTTGGCGAAATTTGGAAGTTTCAAAGTTCATAGGCTTGAATTTGATGTAATGTTGGGGTTTTCGTGTTGTTTTTGGTGTTTCGAAGGCTCGACTAAGTTGGAATAATTCTATGGGGTGTGTTGGTATGTTTGGTTGGGGCCCCGAGGGGCTCGGGAGTGATTTCAGATGGTTGGTGGGGTTTTTGGACTTGGAAAATTGCAGCAATAGCTGCTGGTGTGAAAGTTCTGGTGTTGACCGCACCTACGGTCGGGCAGCCGCAGATGCGATGTCGCATGTGGGATGGGAAGTGCATAGGTGCGAAAAGGCTAGGCAGGGGATTTTTCCGCAGGTGCAAAGTGTTGGCCGCACCTGCGAAGCCGCAGGTACGGAAGATAGGCCGCAGGTGCGGAATTGGTCTGTTAAGTGGGATTCTGCAGGTGCACACCTGGGACCGCAGGTGCGGGTCCGCAGGTTCGACTAAATGTCCACAGGTGCGGAATGACAGGTAGAAACAATATATAAAGGCCCTCCGCAAAAATTCTCTTATTTTCACCATTTTTGCATGCGGGAGGAGTTCTTTGAAGGCGATTTGGAGAAGGAAACTCGAGATTCTTCAGTAAAGGTATGTTCTTTGGTTACTAACATCGTTCCTATGCTATTTTGTTCGGATTAGGCTTGAAATTTTAAGGATTTAAGTAGGAAAAGGTTGGGAAGAAGGGGGTGGAGAATTGGAATTTCTTTTGAGGTTTTGGGTAGGCAATTGTGATGATTTTTGTATAAGTAGAATCGTGGGAGGACGAGGTTTCTAGTGATGTAAAAATTATCGAATTCCGAGACGTAGGCCCGGGGCTCGGGGCTCAGGTTTGGCCGAATTTCGAGATTCTTGTATAATTTGATAATTTTCGATTGGGTTGAGTTCCTTTGATATATATTGATGATGTTAAACTGGTTTTGGCTAGATTCGGAGCAATCAGGAGCCAATTTGAGGGGCAAGAGCATTGCGAACTCGTGTGGTGGCCCAGTAGAGGTAAGTAATGGTTATAAATTCTGTCCCGAGGGTATGAAACCCTGTACTTTACATTTCTTCACGGATTTGGAGTGAGGCACACACTGGATAACGAGTGTGAGGCGTGCACGAACTGAAAATTTTGAAATATGTTCCTTTTTAGGCGACGATTGAGTTGCGAAACTATTTTTTTAAGCATATGTTTTACAATATTACTATGATTTGATATATTTGGGCTGTAAGCCATGGTTGGGGCCTAGTGCCGATCTATTTTAACCCTTTAGGGTCTATCTTACTGATATTCTCACTACTTTGAAACTATGATTTTACACTCAGTCTTTCTTGTGAAACTGTTGACACTCCTATTTGATGATATTACTATTTCTTGAAATGAAATATTATTTTGGGTCGAGAACCCCGTATATTTATGGCCCGAGTGACATGATGAGAGTGTCTGACTGAGTGAGGCCGAGGGCCAATATTGTGAGGATGTTATGATATGAGAGAGGTCGAGTGCCTGGGAGTGATTGATGCCATGATTTGGCTTGTTTATAGTGCTTGGGCTGTAGGAGCCCCTCCGGAGTCTGTACATACCCCCAGTGAGCGCAGGTACCTTCATAGTGCCGAGTGCCGAGTGACGAGTGATTAGGAGGCATGAGTGACTGTGAGGTGCTGAGGGACTGATTACGAGTGATGGTGAGGTATGCCTGAGGGGCTGATTATGAGTGACTGTGAGGCATGCCCGATGGGCTGATTATGATACATGTTTTGTCCGAGGGGCTACTTATGATTTTACTACTTTCACTCTGAGCTTATGAAATATGTTGTGCCCGAGGGGCCTCTATATGAATCATTTCATTTTATCACTAAGCCTTTCGGTTGAAGTTGTTGAAAATTATACATTCTTCAAAGGATTTTTCTGAAGTTGGTTTTAAGGCATGACGATTTCATACATATATGTTATAACATTGGAAAGTAAGGCTGTGTATATTGTGATTTGATGGCATTGATTTTATGTGTTTCCTTGCCACTTAGACTTGATTTATTTTCATTACTACTGATTTGGCGTACTCACATTACTCCTTGCACCTCTGTGTGCAGATTCGGGTGCAGATATCGAGCATTAGCCATTGTGGCACTGTTTATTAGCCTATTTTATTTAGTAAACATTGTATATTTATGAAATGCTTGGATTTTGGAATGGGATTTTGAAAGAAATTGTGACATGTGGTTATTGGTTAGCCTTGTTCCACGATAGGTGCCGTCACGGCCGGTTTAGGATATGGGGTCGTGACAGTTTGGTATCAGAGCCCTAGGTTACATAGGACTCAATGGTCATAAGCAGTTTTAGTAGAGTCTTGCGGATCGGTACGGAGACGTCTGTACTTATCTTCGAGAGGCTGTCGAACTTTTAGGAAACATTTCTATCTTTCTTGAACTCTTTCGTGCTGATCTATTGATTCTTGAAATCTGAACTTACATTGTTTCATTCTCTCACAGATGGTGAGGACACGCCATACCGATTAGAGTGACCAGTCACCGGCTAGACCAGCGAGAGGTCGAGGCCGCGGTCGAGGCCGCGGTCGAGGTAAGGGCCAACCCGCGCAGCAGCAGGGGCAGTACCACAGGATCCCCCTATCGTTCATGATCAGGTTCCCGCCGATGGTTTCCCAGCGGGACAGGCTCAGGCACCAGCAGTGCCTATGGTTATTCCGGGTCTTAAGGAGGCCCTGTCTCAGATATTGACAATATGCAGCAGTTTGGCTCAGGTAGTCGCCATGTCTTCTACTGCCACTACATCTCAGGCCGGGGGAGGCAACCAGACTCCAGCTGCCCGGGTACCTGAGCAGGCTGCACAGGGTATTCAAGTACCAGGAGCAGCCCCAACTCAGCCAGTTGCTCCGGTCCAGGATTATGTGGTCCCTGCTATGCCTGAGGACGAGCAGCGTAGTTGGAGAGATTTAGCAGACTTCAACCTCCGAATTTCAGTGTTACAGAGGGCGAGGACGCCCACGGATTTCTAGATAGGTGCCAAAGGATACTGCGTACCACGGGTATTTTGGAGACCAGTAGGGTCTCACTTGCTACATTTCAGTTTGCGGGTGCTGCCTTTACCTGGTGGGAGTCGTTCGAGAGGCGTAGCCCGGTTGGTTCAGCACCTCTTACGTGGCGGCAGTTCTCCACGATCTTTTTGGAGAAGTATGTTCCTCAGTCCCACAGAGAGGAGCAGCGCAGGCAGTTTGAGCAGCTTCTCTAGGGAGAGTTATCAGTTACTCAGTACGAGATGAGGTTCTCCGAGTTGTCTAGGTATGCTTCTGATATTTTACCTACTGATAGGGAGAGAGTGAGGAAGTTTATGGATGGTCTTTCTTATCAGCTTCGGTTGCTTATGACTCGGGAGAGAGTATCGGGTGCTTCATTCGAGCAGGTTGTTGACATAGCTCGAGATATCGAGTTCGTTCGCCGCCAGGAGCGGGAGGAGAGGGAGGGAAAGAGGCCTCGTGGTTCGGGCAGTTCCAGTAGTGCTCCCTTCAGAGGATAATTTCAGCAGGGTAGGGGTCGTTCATTCAGGCCGCCTCCTCGGTCAGGCCACCCAGCATATAGTGGTGCGTCTTCGGGGTAGGGTCCTCGTGGTTCTCAGTCAGGACACAGTTTATTTGGTGCCCTCCCAGCTTAGAGTGCAGCTCGAGAACCCCAGTTCAGGGTTCTTCTATGCATGAGTCTTCCAGTGGCCGTACAGGTGCTAGGGGTTTGTATCAGTCCCCGCCTCCAGCTCTAGGGAGTTGCTTTGAGTGTGGAGAGTTCGGGCACGTGTGGAGGCAGTGTCCCCGCCGTTACGGTAGATCTTCTCAACAGAGCGGCCAATCCTCGAGTTCGGTTCCAGTCACTTCACCACCCGCCCAGGCAGTCAGGGGTGGTGGTTAGTCAGCCAGAGGTCGCCCTAGAGGGGAAGGTCGAGCAGGGGGAGGTCAGGCTCGTATGTATTCATTTTCCAGCCAGGCCGGATGCTATGGCCTCAGATGCCATGATCGTAGGTATTGTTTCATTCTGTTGCCGTGATGCCTTGGCTTTATTTGACCCTGGTTCTACATATTCCTATGCTTCTTCATATTTTTCCGATTTTCTGGATGTGCCCCATGAGTCTCTAGTCACCTCTGTTCATGTGTCAACTCCAGTGGGCGATACTGTTATTGTGGACCGCATGTATCGGTCATGCATGATATCTATTGGGGGTCTGGAGACCCGAGTGGACCTACTGTTATTCAGCATGGTCGATTTTGACGTGATATTGGGCATGGACTGGTTATCTCCGTGCCATGTTGTTCTTGATTGTCACGCTAAGACCGTGACCTTAGCTATGCCGGGGTGTCCGAGGGTTGAGTGGAGAGGTTCTTTCGAGTATATGCCTAGCAGGGTGATTTCTTACCTGAAGGCTCAGAGCATGGTTGAGAAAGCGTGTTTATCTTATTTGGCCTTTGTAAGGGATGTCGTTGGTGAGACTCCCGCTATTTATTCAATTCCGGTGGTCTATGACTTTCCGGATGTGTTTCCTGCTGACCTGCCAGGCATGCCATCTGACAGGGATATTGATTTTGGTATTGACTTGGTGTCAGGCACTCAACCTATTTCTATTCCACCTTATCGTATGGCTCTAGCGGAGCTTAAGGAATTGAAGGAGTAGCTCTAGGAACTCCTGGATAAGGGGTTCATTCGGCCTAGTGTGTCACCTTGGGGTGCACCGATGTTGTTTGTAAAGAAGAATGATGGGTCCATGCGTATGTGTATTGACTATCGGCAGTTGAATAGGGTCACGGTGAAGAACCGGTATCCCTTGCCCCGCATTGATGATTTGTTTGACCAGCTTCAGGGAGCCAGAGTGTTTTCCAAGATTGATTTGAGATCTGGGTATCATCAGTTGAGGATTCAGGATGCTGACATTCCGATGACTGCTTTCAGAACCAGATATGGTCATTATGAGTTCTTGGTTATGTCATTTGGGCTGACCATGCCCCAGCTGCGTTCTTGCAATTGATGAACAACGTGTTTCAACCTTATCTTGATTCCTTCGTCATTGTGTTCATTGATGACATCCTGGTTTATTCTCGTAGCCAGGGAGAGCATGCTCATCATTTGAGAGTTGTGTTGCAGAGGTTGAGGGAGGAGAAGCTTTATGCAAAATTCTCCAAGTGTGAGTTTTGGCTTGGTTCGGTAGCTTTCTTGGGGCACGTGGTGTCTAGTGAGGGGATTCAGGTTGATCCAAAGAAGATAGAGGCGGTGCAGAGCTGGCCTAGACCGTCCTCAGCTACAGAGATTAGGAGTTTCCTTGGTTTGGCGGGTTGTTACCGTCGCTTTGTGGAGGGATTCTATTCTATTGCTTCGCCTTTGACCAGATTGACCCAGAAGGGTGCTCCATTCAGATAATCTGATGAGTGTGAGGAGAGCTTTCAGAAGCTCAAGTCAGCATTGACTACAACTCCAGTCTAGTTTTTCCTGCTGGTTCGGGTTCTTACACAGTTTATTGTGATGCTTCTAGAGTTGTCTTGGGAGCGGTATTGATGCAGGACGGTAGGGTGATTGCCTATGCGTCTAGACAGTTGAGGGTGCACGAGAAGAATTATCCAGTGCACGATCTTGAGTTAGCTTCCATTGTTTATGCCTTGATGATTTGGCGGCATTATTTGTATGGGGTGTAGTGTGAGATTTTCACTGATCATCATAGTTTTCAGTATTTGCTGAGGCAGAAGGACTTGAATTTGCGTAAGAGGAGATGGTTAGATCTCCTCAAGGATTATGACCTCACTATCTTATATCATCCGGGGAAGGCCAATGTAATGGCCGATGCCTTGAGTCGCATAACAGAGAGTTTGGGGAGTCTAGCCTACCTTCCAGTAGCAGAGCGACGATTAGCCCTTGATTTTCAGGCCTTAGCAGGTCAGTTGGTGAGATTGGATCTATCGGAGCCCCCGCGGGTGTTGGCTTGTGTGGCCTCCAGGTCTTCTCTTTACAATCAGATTAGAGCACGCCAGTATGATGATCCACATTTTCTTGTTCTTCAGGACAGGGGTCCATCGCGGTGATGCCAGGGATGTGGTTATTGGTGATGTTGGGGTCATGAGGATGTAGGGCCGGATTTGCGTGCCCAATGTAGATGGGCTTCGAGATTTGATTCTAGCAGAGGCTCATAGTTCGCGGTATTCCATCCATCCTGGTGCCGTGAAGATGTATCAGGATTTGAGGTAGCATTATTGGTGGAGGAGGATGAAGAAGGATATCTGGAGTTTGTGGCTCGATGTCTCAACTGTCAGCAGGTCAAGTATGAGCACCAGAGACATGGTGGATTGCTTCAGAGGTTTGATATTCTGGAGTGGAAGTGGGAGCGGATAACCATGGACTTCGTAGTTGGACTCCCACGGACTTTGAGGAGGTTTGATGCTATATGGGTTATTGTGGATTGGCTGACTAAGTCCGCGCACTTCATTCCTGTTGGTACTACTTATTCTTCGAAGAGGTTAGCTGAGATTTATATCAAGGAGATTGTCCGATTGCATGGGGTTCCAGTTTCTATCATTTCAGACAGAGGTACTCATTTCACATCTCAATTATGGAGAGCCATGTAGATAGAGTTGGGTACTCAGGTTGAGTTGAGCACAACGTTTCACCCTCAGACCGACGGGCAGGCGGAGCGTACTATTTAGATTTTAGAGGATATGTTGCGTGATTGTGTGATTGACTTTGGTAGTTCATGGGACTAGTTTCTGCCACTAGCGGAGTTTGCATATAATAACAACTATCAGTCGAGTATCCAGATGGCTCCGTATGAGGCCTTATATGGTAGGAGGTGCAGGTCTCCAGTTGGTTGGTTTGAGTCGGGCGAGGCTAGGTTGTTGGGAACAGACTTAGTTCAGGATGCATTGAGTAAGCCGAAGTTGATTCAGGAGCGGCTTCACACGGCGCAGTCTAGGCAGAAGAGTTATGCGGACCGGAAGGTCCGAGATGTGTCTTTCATGGTTGGGGATAAGGTGTTGCTGAAGGTGTCACCCATAAAGGGTGTTATGAGATTCGGGAAGAGAGGGAAGCTGAGTCCCAGTTTCATTGGGCCATTTGAGGTGCTTCAGAGGGTTGAGGAGGTGGCTAATAGGCTTGCTATGCCTCCCAAATTATCGAGCATTCATCTAGTATTCCATGTTTCGATGCTCCGAAAGTATGTTGGTGACCCTTCCCATGTTTTGGACTTCAACACGGTTCAACTCGAGGGCGATATACCATATGAGGTGGAGCCAGTGGCTATTTTGGGTCGACAGGTCAGGAAGCTGAGGTCCAAGGATATAGTTTCAGTGAAGGTTCAGTGGAGAGGGCAGCCGGTGGAGGATGCCACCTGGGAGACCGAGCGGGATATGCGGGACAGATATCCTCACTTATTCGAGACTCCAGGTATGTTCCTAGACCCGTTCAAGGATGAACGTTTGTTTAAGAGGGGGAGGATGTAACGAACCGACCGGTCGTTCCGTGAGATTTACCCCGTTTCCCCCATTTCTGCATTTTTTATGTATTGCTAGCCTGTTTTTGTTGTGTTGGGTTAGTCGGTTAGGGTCCGGAGTTATTATGGTGAGACTTGAGGCTTAGTCTCTCAAAGTAGCCTAATCGTTGAGAAAGTCAACTGAGAGTTGACTTATTGGTAAACGACCTCAGAATGCGGAATTTATGGGTCAGGTAGCTTTGTTAGGTGATTTGGGACTTAGGAGTGTGTTCAAAATATTTTTGTGATGTCCGGTGTAGAATTAGGCTAGAATTGGCGAAAGTTAGTTTTTGGTGATTTCCGGTCGGCAGTGGAAAATAGGCTATCGAAGTCGAAATGGAATTTTGGAAGTTGGAGCAGGTTCTTAATGTCATTTTGGATATGTCTGCAAAATTTCAGGTCAATCGGAGGTGTTTTGGTTGGTTTCGGCGTAGTTGGCGAAATTTGGAAGATTCAAAGTTCATAGGCTTGAATTTGATGTAATTTTGGTGTTTTCGTGTTTCGAAGGCTCGACTTAGTTGGAATAATGCTATGGGGTGTGTTGGTATGTTTGGTTGGGGCCCTGAGGGGCTCGGGATTGATTTCGGATGGTTGGCGGGGTTTTTGGACTTGGAAATATGTAGCAATAGCTGCTGGTGTAAAAGTTCTGGTGTTGACCGCACCTGCGGTCGAGCAGCCGCAGATGCGATGGGAAGTGCGCAGGTGCGAAAAGGCTAGACAGGGGATTTTTCCGGAGGTGTGAAGTGTTGGCCGCACCTGCGAAGCCGCAGGTGTGGAATTGGTCCGTTAAGTGGGATTCCGCAGGTGCGCACCTGGGACCGCAGATGCGACTAAATTTCTGCAGGTGTGGAAATGACTGGCAGAAACAGTATATAAAGGCGCTCCGCGAAAATTCTCTTATTTTCACCATTTTTGCATGCGGGAGGAGTTCTTTGAAGGCGATTTGGAGAAGGAAACTCGAGATTCTTCAGTAAAGGTAAGTTCTTTGGTTACTAACATCGTTCCTATGCTATTTTGTTCGGATTATGCTTGAAATTTTAAGGATTTAAGTAGGAAAAGGTTGGGAAGAAGGGGGTTGAGAATTGGAATTTCTTTTGAGGTTTTGGGTAGGCAATTGTGATCCCATTGTGTTGATTTTGGTATGAGTAGAATCGTGGGAGGACGAGGTTTCTATTGAGGTAAAAATTATCGATTTCGAGACGTGTTCCTAGGCTCGGGGCTTGGGGCTCAGGTTTGGCCGAATTTCGAGATTCTTGTATAATTTGATAATTTTCGATTGGGTTGAGTTCCTTTGATATATATTGATGATGTTAAACTGGTTTTGGCTAGATTCGGAGCAATAGGGAGCCAATTTGAGGGGCAATATCATTGCAGACTAGTGTGGTGGCCCGATAGAGGTAAGTAACGGTTATAAATCCTGTCCTGAGGGTATGAAATCCCGGACATTACATTTCTTCACGGATTTGGAGTGACGCACACACTGGATGACGAGTTTGGGGCGTGCACATACTGAAAATTATGAAATATGTTCCTTTTTAGGCGACTATTGAGTTGCGAAACTATTTTTTTAAGCATATGTTTTACAATATTTCTATGATTTGATATGTTTGGGCTGTAAGCCATGGTTGGGGCCTAGTGCCGATCTGTTTTAACCCTTTGGGGGCTATCTTACTGATATTCTCACTACTTTGAAACTATGATTTTACACTCAGTCTTTCTTGTGAAACTGTTGACACTCCTATTTGATGATATTACTATTTCTTGAAATGAAATACTATTTTGGGTCGAGAACCCCGTATATTTATGGCCCGAGTGGCATGATGAGAGTGTCTGACTGAGTGAGGCCGAGGGCCAATATTGTGAGGATGTTATGATATGAGAGAGGCCGAGTGCCTGGGAGTGATTGATGCCATGATTTGGCTTGTTTATAGCGCTTGGGTTGTAGGAGCCCCTCCGGAGTTTGTACATACCCCTAGTTTGCGCAGGTACCTACAGAGTGCCAAGTGGTTGGGAGGCATGAGTGACTGTGAGGTGTTGGGTGACTGTGAGGTGCTGAGGGACTGATTACGAGTGATGGTGAGGTATGCACGAGGTGCTGATTATGAGTGACTGTGAGGCCTGCCCGAGGGGCTGATTATGATACATGTTTTGCCGGAGGGGCTACTTATGATTTTACTACTTTCACTCTGAGCTTATGAAATATGTTGTGCCCGAGGGCCCTCTATATGATTCATTTCATTTTATCACTAAACCTTTCGGTTGAAGTTGTTTAAAATATACATTCTTTAAAGGATTTTTCTGAAGTTTGTTTTAAGGCATGACGATTTCATACATCTATGTTATACCATTGGAAAGTAACGCTGTGTATATTGTGATTTGATGGCATTGATTTTATGTGTTTCCTTGCCGCTTAGACTTGATTTATTTTCATTACTACTGAGTTGGCGTACTCACATTACTCCTTGCACCTCTGTGTGCAGATTCAGGTGCAGATATTGAGCATTAGCCATCTTTTTTCCGCGCGGAGCCGGATTTGCGGGATATAGAGGTAGCTGTTCAGCGTTCGCAGCATCTCTATTTTTCCCTTCTTGTTGTATCTAGCTTTCATTCGGATGTTTTGTATTATGATAGTATATTTTGGCTTATTCTTCTAGATGCTCATGACTTGTTGGCTCCGGGTTTTTTGGGTTGGTCGCACTGTTTATTGGCCTACTTTATTTAGTAAACATTGTATATTTATGAAATGCTCGGATTTTGGAATGGGATTTTGAAAGAAATTGAACATGTGGTTATTGGCTAGCCTATTTCTACGATAGGCGCCATCGCGGACGGTTTAGGATTTGAGGTCATGACATATACCTAATCTCCTTGCTTGGTTACTATAAAGGAATTATTAATGCATTTTTGTTAATTCTAATTCTATAGGAATATATGCGTTAGATTAGCTTGAATAGGCGAATAGTACTTCGGGAGAAGGCTACGAGCAATATTAACCCCGTCAACTAATAAACCAGATAAATTAATTAGACTATTTAAGTGGAAAACTCAACGGGATTGTTAGCTAACCCATAGCTCCAAAATATTCACTCACATCGAATTCGCCTTTAAGTTTTTCGTTATTTTCTTTAATCTCTTAATTTATTACTCTAGATTAATTTTAGTTAAATATTCATACTTTAGAATTCGCTTGAATACATTAATTGTTTGAGTTTAATTTAATTGATAGTTAATCACAAGTCCCTGTGGGTACGATATCTGGACTTACTATCCTATATTACATGTCGGCCATGTATACTTACGTGTGCATTTGGTAGCAACAACTTTTTGGCGCCGTTGACGGGGACTTAGAAATTAACTATTTTACTAGATTAAACTTTAACTTTTTTTTTATCTATTTAAGATTTTAATTTAATTTTAGTGTAGTTATTATTATAATTTTTTTTATATGTCATCTTTGAATGAAAAGTGGCGGGATAGTAAGTGTCACGACCCAAATTCCCAACCTTAGGGATCGTCATGACGCCTAACACCACACTTGCCATGCAAGACAATGTTAGAACTTGATTAACCTTTCTTTGAATATTTACTTAAACACAATGAGACAATTTAAAATAAACTAAATCTAATAATTTCCAATGAATAACCTCACGAATAAAATGTAAACGAATAATTAAATCGATCCACGAACTAACTATATAGATATAAGACTACCCCAGGGTCTGGTGTCAAAATTCACAAACCACTAAGAATACTACAAATAATGGGCTGAAAGAATTATGTATCTATTTTGAATGTAATAAAACAGTGTCTACAAAATTAAGAGAAGACTCCAGGAATCTGCGGACGCCAGCAGATCTACCTCGTGTCTCCAAATGATGATGTCAGCTACTAAAATCTCCTAACTCTGGCCGGTACCTGATTCTGCACAAAAGAGTGCAGAGTGTAGTATCAGTACAACCGACCCCATGTACTGAGTAAGTTCCGAGCCTAACCTCGTCGAAGTAGTGAGGAGGCTAAGGCGGGGCAATTGTAACATAACCTATGACAATATATAATACAACAAGAAGGAAGTAATAATAAACTAAATAACCAGTAACTTGCAACAGTAAATAAAAATAACTCGGATAACTTTTCCAAATATAATCTATAACCAAACCTTCTCAGAATTTCCAAGTTTCAATTTAAATCACGGTAAAATCAGAGTATGAAAACCTTATTAACAAAACAGGGAGTTATCCAAATCGTTAATGTTTTTTTGAAACTCAATAAAACATAAATATTCACCCTTATCGCTCCTTGTTGCGGCATGAAACCCGCTCCGACCTGTCCACCCTTATTGCTCCTCCCTATATATATATATCACTCTTATTTCTCCTGTTGTGGCGTGAAACCCGATCCTACCTGTCCACCCTTATCACTCCTTGTTGCGGCGTGCAACCTGCTCCCACCAGACAATCACATCACTTTATTTATCAAAATTTTCACAATTCAAGTCAAAACCTTTCACAATATTTTTGTCTCAACAATTGTAAACAGAAAGCTGTACGACTCATGAACTTCATCATTTATCATTTCACGATGAAACCAACTGAAATATGTATGCATCGTAAAATAGTGTCATCCAATTCAACCTTTATGTATCAAAATGAAACCAAGGGAACAACCAACACTTCCAAAATACTTGGAACAATACTTAACAACAATTCGACGAAAATAATTAGACATGAAGGCATCAATGATCATAAAAAATTAAAGCCAGAATCAAATAAATTGGAAAAAAGGAAGGGATCATGTTCAACAAATAACTTGGTGGTGCATAGATACTCGTCACCTCACCTGTACACTACACACATGCAAATTCGCATAACATTTAAGTTGGGGATTCAAATTCCCTCAAGTCAAGGTTAAACCAAGCACTTACATCAAATTCGCAGGCCACTCAATGCTCAATTACCTATTTTTCTTTAGAACTTGCCTCTAAACCGCTCGAATATAATCATAATTAGTTTAGTATCATTAATTTATGCTAAAGGAACTAACTTTATTGAAAAATTATAGTTTTCCTAAGTTTTCTATAAAAAAATTTAAAAATCAACCCCGGGCCCGCTTGGTCCAAACTCGGGGTTCAGACCAAATTTTGTTTACCCGTTCACCCCCGAGCCCAAATATGTAATTAGTTTCGAAATCCGACCCCAACTCGAGGTCAAAATTCTATTTTACAAAATTCTCAATTTCTACCCAAACCACCAATTTCTACCATGAAAATTCTTGATTTTTGATTGAAAAGTGATGAAAAACATTGGGTAATCGAAAAAGACAAGTTTAGAATTGTTTACCAACACTTTGGTGTGATAAAAACCGCCTCTAGGTCTTTTTAGTTCGAAAATATGGAGAAAATGTAACGACCCGACCGGTCGTTTTGCGTTATCAGACCCTGTTCCCCTAAATGAAACTTCCCATAGCGGCTTATTATGAGTTATGACTTGCGGGGATTGGTGGTCCGGGATTTGGAAGTGTTTAGAGTTCTATAGGAACACTTGGTTCCTTAAGGTCGGCCTTTAAGGCTATGTTTGACTTCGGTCAACATTTTGGGTAAACGACCTCGGAATCGAGTTTGGTCGGTTCCGGTAACTTCGTATGATGATTTCGGACCTGGGCGTATGTTCGGAATGGGTTTCTGATGACCCGGGAGAATTTCGGCGTCCAATATTGAAATAAGAAGTTCCTTAAGTTCCTATTGTGGTTTGGAACATGTTTTTGTGTTATCGAGACCCGAACAAAATTCCGAGACCGGGAATAGTTTCGTTATGTCATTTATGACTTGCCTGCAAAATTTGGTGTCACTCCGAGTAGTATAGGTCAGTTTGACGTGTTGTTAGCGAAGTCCAGAAAACTTAAAGTTCCTAAGTTTGGTTCTAGGGGTTTTGAGGTGTGATTTTGAGTTTTAGCGTTGTTTTGGGTGTTCCAAAGGCTCGAGCGAGTCCGTTTTATGATTTAGGTCTTGTTGGTATATTTGGACGGGGGCTCGGGTGGGCCCAGGTGCCTCTCGTACACCACACGAGGCCAAAAACCAGCTGAAATAGCTGCTGGTGAACCTATTCTGGTGTTGAACGTAGGTTCGGTTGCCCAGTCGCAGGTGCGGGACCGCTCCTACGGTCCCAGCCTCGCAAGTGCGACCCCCAGCAGGCAGGCCATTTCTCGCATGTGCGGGCAAAGTTCCGCAGGAGTGGAGCCGCAGGTGCGGGCTTAGGCTTCCTCGTCCATTGCCGCAGGTGCAAGCCTTTGCTTGCAGGTGTGAGACCGCAGGTGCGGTCCTCAAGCCGCAGGTGCGGAAACACTGTCAGACAGTGTGTTTCTTAAATACGGGGTTCTTCATTATTTGTTCATTTATTCCTCCATTAGAACACCTTGAGAGCTTGGGAAAAAGGGCTCAACGACCCAACCACTGAAAGGTAAGTAAATTCTATCTTAAAGTGGTTAATGCATGCATTCTTAGTAGGATTTAACTACTTAATTAGTGAAAAATTTAGGAATTTGGGGAGTAACCTAGGGCCTTCGAGAATTTGGAAAATTACCCGTCAATTAGCTATGAAATCAAGTAAAAATCATGTATTAATGATCCTTAGGCTATGGGTGAGTGTTTCCTTCGAGAATTTTTGGAATCCGAGCATGCGGTCCTGGGGTTGAATTTTGGGATTTCTTCAAGAATGGTGAATTTGGCTAAGTAATAGGATAATTCCATGCTTTGAATATAAATTGATATATTTGTATAGCATTTGGCTAGTTTTGAGTCCATGGGTGTCGAGTTCGGAGTTTCGGGCGCATTGTTGACCCGGGGAGTAGGTGCGACGCGAGGTGAGTCTCCTTTCTAACCTTGTAAAAGGGAACTGTCCCCCTAGGTGATTTAAATGCTATATGTGATAATTGTGGGGGCTACGTACGTACAAAGTGATGAGAGTCCGTACGTAGCGGCTATTACTATTATGTCCGGGTAGTTAGGCCCACATCATCCCTTTTGTTTTTAATTGATATGAACTATATGATTAATAAATTAAATGTTACATGTTGCTTACTTCCTTGAGGTCGTGCAACTTTGAGAAACTTGTAAGGAATTGTTCATTGAAAATTAATTTAAAAAGGAATAAGGTGTATGCATGTGACCTCTTCGCAATTTACATCCCGCGAGCAGAGTGTGATTTTCCCCCATTCTTATGGGAACGGGCCGTACGCCACGGCAGATTGAGAGATGCACTTTTGGTATGGGCCGTTCGATCCTCGGCAGTGCATAGAGAGGATTGAGAGATGCACTTTTGGTACGGGTCGTTCGATCCTCGGCAGTGCATAGATGTGAGTACTTTGTGGAGAGGTGCACTTATAGTTTGGGCCGTTCGACCCTCGGCAGTGCACGAACATGACTATCTTGTGAATCCGGCCGGTTGTCCTTACCCTGCATGCGCATGATTTATTTTTTATTAAATTCATGGATATTGATTTGACATATATTTGGGGGAAGGTGAAGTGGTAATTGTTTTATTCATTCCCAGTACTTTCTTTGATTCCAGTACCTTATATATTTGTTGCTTCACTGCCTTTACATGCCTACCATTTCTATTATATTCTGTAAATTATATTGTTGGACCTTAGTGAGTTTCATGTCGACCTCTCGTCACTACCTCTTTGAGGTTAGGCGGGATACTCACTGGGTACATATATATTTATGTACTCATGCTACGCTTCTGTACTTAATTGTACAGTTTTTGAGATTGGTGCATCTGATTGTTGGACCGGAGCTTGACTTGATATTAGACGGACCTGACTTCACGGTGATCTGCTTTTCTCCTGGCGATCTCCGGCAGCACCATGGGGTTTTCTTTTGCTTATTTCCCGTCTATTTCCTTCAGACAGTGGGACTGTATATTATATCTTTTGTATATTCTGTTAGTATGCCCGTAGGACTTGTGACACTAGTTCCTGGCACACACGTGATATTTGTTATGGATTTCGGGTTTGTACATATATTGGCTCACGCCTCTTCATGACTGTTTTTGATTAAAACTGGCTATTTATCCTTGTCGAATCATGTTTTAAGTTTTAAGAACTGAGTATATTTTAAAGTGTTTAATCTAATAAGAAGGAACCTTTAGTAAAATGAGAGTCGGCTTGCCTGACCCCGCTGTTGGGCGCCATCACGACCTAAGTTAGGATTTTGGGTCATGACAGAAAACAGGTTCTGCCCGTTTTTAAAATTTGTTTTATATCGCTGGGCAGGCCTTCATTGCGTTCGTGATGGGCCTACTGCGTTCGCGATGGGCCTGCTGCGTTCGCGTAGGTTTCTGGTCCAATGTCCTTCGTGTTTGTAGTGTTGGGAACGCGTTCGCTAAGCTTTGCGACTTATGACCATCGCGTCGCGGCCCATTGGTCGCGTTCGCGTAGAACAAATCGAGCCCCCTCCCCCAGGACCACTTACCCATCACGTTCGCATAAGTCAGCACACGTTCACGAAGGGTATCCCACCAATGCTTCGCGTTTGCGGCCCAGACTTCGCGTTCGCGAAGAACAAAATGACCCCCAGCAAATTTTACATTATGCGATTGCGGGATAAGCTTCGCGATAGCGAAGTACAAAACCACTAGGCAACAATAGCAGCAAAACAACAACATTTTATAAGTTCAAAACATCCCAAAGCCTACCCGAAACTCACCCGAGCCCTCGGGGCTCTAAACCAAACATGAACGCAAGTGTAAATACATCATACGGACTTGCTCGTGCGATCAATCATGAAAATAACATCTAAAACTATGAATTTAATCTCAAAACTCATGATTTTTCTCAAGAACACTTCAATTTCACTATTTCTCAACCGGACGTTCGAATCACGTCAAATCAACTTCGATTCTCACCAAATTTCGAAGATAGGACTTAAGAATTATAACAATACTGTACCGAGCTCCAGAACCAGAATACGGGCCCGATACCAACAGTTTCAAACATTAATTCGTTTCTTTATTTCATTTAAAATCCAGCAAAACAATTTTCTTTAAAATTGATTTCTAAAGCTAAGGACCTCAAAATTCAATTCCGGGCATACACCCAAGTCCCATATTTTACTGCGGACCTCCCGGGACGGTCGGAACACAGATCCGAGTCTGTTCGCTCAAAATGTTGACCAAAGTCAACTAAAACCAAATTTTAATTTCCAAAAATTACTATTTCTCATATTTTTACATAAAAGCTTTCCGGTTTCACGTCCAGACTTCGCACGCAAATTGAGGTAATTAATATTAGTCTTTTTAAGGTTAATGAGCATGGAATGGAGTCTTAATTCATAAAATGGTCCCTTTGGGTCATCACAATCTCCACCCCTAAAACAAATGTTCGTCCTCGAATGGACATTGAAAATTACCTGAAATGGCAAACAAGTGTGAATATCTACTCTGCATGTCAGAATCGGACTCCTAAGTAGCAGCCTCAACGGGCTGACCCTTCCACTACAATCGAAATGAAGGATAACTCTTTGACCTCAACTGACGAACTTGCTGGTCTAAAATCGGTACTGGCTCTTCCTCATAAGTTAAATCTTTGTCTAATAGGAAAGAGCTAAAATCTAACACGTGGGACGGGTCACAATGATATTTCCGGAGCATAGACACATGAAGTACCGGATGAACTGAGGATAATCCTGGAGGCAACGCTAGTCTATAAGCTACCTCCCACACTCTATCAAGAATCTCAAATGGCCCGATATACCTAGGTCTCAACTTACCCTTCTTCCCAAATCTCATAACACCCTTCATGGGCGATACCCGAAGTAATACCCTCTCTCCAATCATGACTGCCATATCACGAACCTTACGGTCGGCATAACTCTTTTTCCTGGACTGAGTTGCACGAAGTCGACCCTGTATAATCTTGACCTTATCTAAGGCCTCTTGAACTAAGTATGTACCCAATAACCATGCCTCTCCCACCTTAAACCATACAACTGGCGACCTGCACCATCGACCATATAATGCCTCATAAGGATCCATCTGAATGCTCGAATGGTAGCTATTATTATAGGCAAACTCCGCTAACGGCAAGAATTGATCCCAAGAATCTCCAAAGTCAATAACACAAGCGCGGAGCATATCCTCTAGAATCTGAATAGTACGCTCAGATTTCCCGTCTGTCTGAGGATGAAATAATGTGCTCAACTCAACTCAGGTACCCAACTCTCGCTGAACTCCCTCCCAAAAGTGCGAGGTAAACTGCGTACCTCGATCAGAAATGATAGACACGGGCACACCGTGAACGCGAACAATCTCTCGAATATATACCTCTGCCAATCGCTCCGAAGTATAAGTACTTTCCACTGGAATGAAATGTGCTGATCTAGTCAGCCTATCCACAATAACCCAAACGGCGTCGAACTTCCTCTGAGTCCGTGGGAGTCCAACAACGAAGTCCATAGTGATACGCTCCCACTTCCACTCAGAAATCTCTATCTGCTGAAGTAAATCATCGTGTCTTTGATGTTCATACTTTACCTATTGACAATTCAAGAAACGAGCCACATAAGAAACAATGTCCTTTTTCATCCTTTGCCACCAGTAGTGCTGCCGCAGGTCTTGGTACATCTTGGCAGCACCTAGGTGAATAAAATACTTAGAACTATGAGCTTCTTCAAGAATCAACTCACGAAGGCCATCAACATTGGTCACACATATACGACCCTGCATCCTCAACACACGGTTGTCTCCGACCGTAACCTTCTTGTCACCACCATGCCAAACTTTGTCCCTAAGGACCATCAAATGTGGGTCATCATCCTGTCGATCTCTGATTCGCTCAAGTAAGGAAGATATAGCGACTGTACAAGCTAAAACACGGCTGGGCGCAATATCCAATCTTACGAAATGATTTGCCAAAGTCTAAATGTCTGAAGCTAACGGTCTCTCACCGAATGGAATAAATGCAAGGCTGCCCATACTCACTGCCATCCTACTGAATGCATCAACCACCATATTGGCCTTCCCTAGATGATACAATATAGTGATGTCATAATCTTTCAATAACTCTAACCATATCATCTGCCTTAAATTTAGGTCCTTTTGCTTGAACAAGTACTGGAGACTGCGATGATCCGTGAACCACGGCACACCAGAGAGATAGTGCCTCCAAATCTTTAATGCATGTTCAATGGCTGCCAATTCTAAGTCATGGACATGATAATTCTTCTCATGAACTCTTAACTGTCAAGACGCATATGCAATAACCCTACTATTCTGCATCAATACTGCTGCAAGTCCAACATGGGAAGCATCGCAATAAACCGTAAAGAAACGTGAACTTGAACCTGATGGAAACACCAACACCGGTGCTGAAGTCAAGGTTGTCATGAGTTTCTGAAAGATCTCACACTTATCCGACCATTTAAATGGGTCACCCTTCTGAGTCAATCTCGTCATCGGGGCTGCTATATACAAGAACCCCTCCACAAAATGATAGTAATAACCTGCCAAACCCAAGAAGCTTCTGATTTATGTGGTTGTAGTGGGTCTAGGTCAATTCTTGACTGCCTCTATCTTCTTAGGATCTACCTGAATACCCTCTGCTGATATGATGTGACCCAAGAAAGCTACTAAATTCAACCAGAACTCGTACTTCAAAAATTTAGCATACAATTGACTATCTCTCAAAGTCTGAAGCGCTATCCGGAGATGCTGCTCATGCTCCTCCTGACCGCGGGAGTATATTAGAATATCGTCAATAAACACGATTACAAAGGAATCCAGGTAAGGCTTGAAAACCCGATTCATCAAGTCCATAAATGTTATTGGGGAATTAGCCAAGCTAAAATACATCACCAAAAATTCATAGTGCCCATATCTCGTCCGAAAAGCTGTCTTAGGGACATCGGATGCTCTAATCTTCAACTGATGGTAGCCCAATCACATATCAATTTTTGAAATACCCTAGCATCCTGAAGCTGATCAAACGAATCATCAATTGTGATGACCCAAGGGGTCATTTTATGAATAAGACTCTGTTCTAGGCTTATTAGCCATAAAAAAGACTAATTTTAATTACCTTGATTTACGTGCGCAACCCGTGCATGAAACCGGAAAGCTTTTATGTGAAAATACAAGAAATAATAATTTTTAGAATTAAAATTTGGTTTTAGTTGACTTGAGTCAAAATTTTTAGTAAACGTACCCGGATCTGTGTTCCGACAATCCCCGTGGGTCCGCAATAAAATATGGGACTTGGGCGTATGCCCGAAAATGAATTCCGAGGTCCCAAGTGTCATGATCCAAAATCTATTAAGGTTGTGATGGCGCCGGACACCATCGTCAGGCAAGCCAATCATTAATTAGTTGAAAAAAATTCATGTTTTCACATTTTTGAAATCATTACCTTTAACTTATTACAAAATAACTAAAAAAAATTCGTTAAGTAAATACAACAGTTTAAAATTCCATTTTTATAAAATACATCCCATACACATCCCAGAACCCGGTGTCACAAGTGCATGAGAAAACTCTAAGAATTTCACAAATATTACAAAGCTTGTCCGAAATACAAATTGGACAAGGAATTTAAAATGGAAATATATATAATATGAGGGAGACTCTATCAGCTACGGATCGCCTCCGGATGATGCAGCTCGCCTAAGTCTCCAAACCAGCCACATCGCTATGAAAGTACATGTGCAATAAAATGCACAACAAGTGTAGCATGATTACGAAAACAACGTGTACTCAGTAAGTCGCCCACCTAACTTCAGAGAGGTATTGACGAGAGGTCGAATTAGACACTTGCTAGATGTCCATTTAGTATATTCAAGTGAGACACTAAGCATGAATGTCATAGACAATTTATTAAAATCAGGAATAAATAATATCAACTCATTCCACATTTAATATTTTAACTCTTCGTCATTTCAGTTGACAATTTAATTCATAATCCGGGATAAGAAACATCAGACTTATTTCACATTTTACACATAAATTCTCCTTCCTTATAACTGGCCATTAGAACAGCCTTAGGTCGATAAACATGTATGAATCACAACAAATACGAAGTAAATATCATGCGCAAGCAATGCTGAGGGTCGGCGGCCCAAACCAACATAAACATAAATTGTGCACTGCCGATGGTCGAACGGCCCGAATCATAGATGCATATATTTTCCCCGCTCGCGAATCAATCATGCGACACATTCAAGATAATAATAATAAGGATAACCTGCTCGCGAATCATACCTGCGACTCAGGTGCTCAAATGTACACGTATTCACATAATAAATCCAAATTTTTATCAAGAAAACAACTTCTCACGAAATGATAAAATCCTCTTATTGGAACACGAAAAAATAGCATTTAAATATTTTTTTTGAAACTCATTTTCTTGCCAAGTTTAATAATATTTCATAATATGATCTCATCAGGTATACAATTATCCACGGAGGAAATCAATTCTATTTCTAGACGATTAAGAAGATGAACTCCAGTTTTTCTTAGATATTCAATTACTGTTTTGATCATATTAGCGGCATAATATTACTGGCAAGATCACAAGTACCCAAGTAAGGCATGCTAGTGGGGTCCTAAACTACGCGAACATAAGCATAATAGTAGCTACGCATGGACTCTCGTCTCCTCGTGCATATGTATCCCCCGAAGATAATAGCACATATTTAATTAGTTCACCTAGGGGAAAATTCCCCCTCACAAAGTTAGAAAGGAGACTTACCTCGCTCCAAAATTCCATTACCTGCTCCAAGCCCTTCTGATGACTCAAATAGTTACACAATGCTTCGAAACTATCCAAACAACGACAAACCAATGAAAATATACTCCAATATTTGCAACAATTCCAAATTATATAATTTTCCAACCCCGCTCAGTGAATTGACCAAAATGCCCTCAGGCCCACGTGCCCGTAATCCAAAAATTCTGGAAGATATATCCTACCCATAGCCTTACTAGATCAAATATACAATTTACACTAAATTCCATGCTCAAATTTGTGGTGGAAATCAAAAATACCATTTTTAGGGTTTCTTCAATATTTTCCCCAATTGTCATGTATAATTCCATGTAATAACCTTCTATTTAACTTAGAAACTTGAAGGAATTACTTACCTTGTGATCCTTGACGAAAACCCTCTCTTGAAGCTCCTCCAAAATCATCCACACCAAGTGAAAAATGAAGAAATGGCCCAAATCCCGTCATAAAATAATACACTGCCAAGGCATCCTTCTATGCGATCGCACAAACGCCTCCGCGATCACATAGGCCTTCTGTGCTGCCTCCAAAATTTCCCTACACGATCGCACTCTCATTCATGCGATCGCACAAGCCATTCCCCGCTTCCTCCAAATTTCCTTCTCCGCGATCGCAACTTCACCCCTGCGTTCGCATAGGCCAAAACAACAACCCCCACATTTTCTCTACTGTGCGATTGCATACACTTACCTACGATCGCACAAGCCAAAATCAGCAGGCTCCCAAATCCTTCTATGCGATTGCACAGCCACTCACGCAATTGCATAGAGTAAAAACCTGCTGCACTCACACCAAAAACCAGCAATCCTCACAAGGCAAGAATCTACCCGCTGAGCATCCGAAACACGCCCGAGGCCCCCGGGACCTCAACCAAAACTACCAACCAGTCCCAATACCTCATTCGAAATTAGTCGAGCCTTGAAATCACATCAAACAACTTCAAAATCACGAATCGCAGCCCAATTCAAGCTTAATGAACTTAGAACTTTCAAACGACCACATTCGATGCCGAAACCTATCAAATCACATCCGATTGACCTCAGATTTTGCACAAGTCATACTCGACATTACGGACCTTCTCCAACTTCCGGAAACATATTCCGACCCCGATATCAAAATTTTCACTTCCGGTCGCATTTCTCAAAAACCTTGAAATTTCTATCTTTAGCCAAATGACTTCAAAATGACCTACGGACATCCAAATTCACTTCTGATCACGCTCCCAACTCCATAATCGCAATACGAAGCTATTCCTAGGATCGACATCCTAAAAGAACATCAATAACACTGAAATGCCTTACCGCCCAAATTTATGAAATTCTTCTAAAATGCTCCCGGGTTAGCCAAAACCCAATCCGGACATATGCCCAAGTCCGAAATCATCATACGAACCTGCAGGAACCTTCAAATCCTAATTCGGAGGTCGTTTACTCAAAATTCCAATCTTAGTTGATTCTTCCAACTTAAGGCTTCTGAATTGAGAATTTTCTTTCCAAATTAACTCTAAACTTCCCAAAATTTAATTCCGACCACGCCCATGGGTCATAATACCTGAAACGAATCTGCTCACGGCCTCAAACCGCAGAACGACGTGCTAGAGCTTAAAACGACCGATCGGGTCGTTACATTTCCCCCCACTTAAACAGACGTTCGTCCTCGAACTTGCTAAGAACTACTCTGGAATTATCTGAAATCACTGTTTAACACCTCGAGAACCTGCCCGTGCTACCAAAACCCAGTTAAGCACATTAGCTTGATCAAATCTGAAGATATCCTCTTTTATCCATACCATAAGCTCAGAATCCAGTTCCAACACTTGAAATTCTCTGCCAGGCCTAGTTCCAATAGAAACACCGTATCAACTGGCACACGACATACCATAACATGACTACATTTCTTTGCTGAATCAACACCATGCACCGCATAACTCATCATCTGATCACAATGACATTCTCTGAACCTTAATAGCCAAAATTTCACAAATTTGATGCTCCTGGTGCACCTCATAACAAATATACATTCATCCTGCTATAATGCTAACGATACCACCACAAGGGAGGAGATGTGTAGAAATTCATACCCAACTGTAGAGTTAACAAATCATTGAATATCTCATCTTGACTAGAATCATCACCTCATCATGAACCGAATAATGGTATTTTTCCTTTAATATACTTCACATTCTTATCGCACTTGATCCCCGATCTAATAATCTCATCTCGCGTAGTATGAACTGTTCAGACAACAAATCATCCCAGACATGACCAACAGTCTCACATGATACCACATCGCGCCAATAGGCCACAACTCGAACATGATAAATAAGAAATGACTTAGGAAGGGACTACTCAACTCACGCCACTAATGTGAACTTTCTCAGAAAATAGGAAGTAAAACACAAGAAAAAAAAATATAGGAACCTAACTCATCATCACACTGCTGCGGCGTGCAATCCGATCCAGGTAACATAACCGTGGCGGTGTGCCACCCGATCCAAATATCATGCCCGTGGCAGTGTGCCACCCGATCCAAATAACATAACTGTGGCGGTGTGCCACCCGATCCAAATGACATAAAATTCACGTAAGGAAATATACACGGAGCTGAATTTCTCACTATTATAAATTTCTGAATATTGATCATAAGCACGCTAAGTGCATAATACCATCATAGGGAGACNTATATGTATACACACACACACACACACACACTCTGGATCTCAAGAGCCATCCTGCTCACATAACATCATCACTACGCGGGACCTCAACACATAAGAAATTATCAAGTCGTTTCACAAATCACACGGCACAATCATAATATCACATGAATTTGACGAAGACGGAACAATCACTTGATATTCTAACACCCCTCCCCGAGGAGCGCTATACTGAAATGAACACATCTGCCTCACATAAATCCCATAACCATATTTAAATCCATTCATACACTTCAAGACGATTCTACTTGCAATGAACTAGGCTGATAGCCTTACCGGGGGTCCATAATAACCCACTTCCTCTCGTAATAAATGAGAGCAACCTTCATAGCCAGGACAACATCCCGAAATCCACAACCAACTAGAGAACGCCTTCCTGGCATAAATTTTCAAAAAAGCAAATATTGCACTTCGCTTATACTTGGTCTAAATCTTCAATCAATCAGGTGGCTACCTGTCACACTTATACCATCTTCCCGTGGTCACGCTCCCACGACCTTCCACGAGGTAACAAGTCTTCACATCCATAAACGCCGACCACACTAAGGCCGCAAAACACATCAAGAACCCATGACCAAGGCACAAAGCCTCTCTCACCGAATATCGATCTCAGGTGACACTGAAGATAACACCAGCTTACTCTGAACTTTCAAATCACTTTTTTTCCTGCTCATCTGAGCTCATGACATCCTTGTCAACACAGAACCACAACCTCGATCCTTACTTCCAGTTACATACTGCTTACTGCACCTAACATGCCAATATGAGATAACGCAAGAATTCCATCATATCTTCTGAACCACTAATAGGCCGAACATTTCATCATATAGAAACCTTTTACTTACCTCAATTCAAGAGAACAATAACAACACTCAAGTGAATTCTCGCAATCACCCAACATGAAAATATTTAAGTAGTGGTCTGAACCACCATAACCTTCCCGGGATCCACCTACACCTGACAGGCCATAGCACTCGAATGCTTCCAAATCAAATCTGTTACTGCGGTCGTCAAACCTCGCACAAACTGTGCCAACCACACACACAACTCAATCACACTGACGAAACGAATCATTGCCAAAAATGTGCCACTTCAACCATGGCTAATCAATCTATGTTTGTTTAATCATCCTTAACTACCTCAGAATAATAGTAACTTCCTTCAAATCATAGCAAACTCAACCCCCACTCATCCCGAGTGACCTTGATTCACGAGACCATGCTGCCTAAATCCCGTAACCCGTCTCATACCCTCCTGATAATCTTTCTAAAGCCCGGAGTTTATTTTTCTCACTCCTCCAATACTATCCTGCATGCTGAAAATAACATAGAACACTCCAACCATTTTCCCTTTATCATGAATTATACTGCAAAAGCTCAATTCTTAATCATACTGCTGCCTTATTCCTTAAACGCCTCATTCTTAACTTTTGAATTCATTAGGGCCGCTATGGAGAGTCACCCACTCTGACTGGCCCCGAATACAATCAACTCCAAGGCTCTTCTAGCACATGAACGTCCTCTCAATGAAGTCGTGACTGAGTCACTATCCTTACAACTCGCCTATGCATTTAGAAAAATTCTGAATCTTCCAAAGCCTAACCCTGGTCCGATAGGACCAACTTTTGCACACATTCATCAAATCCCATGCACAATTACCATTATATTCCTCCCCCTTAGCTGTACTAACTTCCTAAAATACCGACAAGCCGCAACCCCATGAGAACACAATTCTACAGCCCAATTGCAGGTGGTGGGAGTTCCCCACTTAGCTCGAAGCTACTCATGGCACCACTCTAGACCCTGCTGAGATCCTTTCTCCTTTGTTAACTTGAATCTTTCTCAATCGATCCTTCCAATTATTTCAAATTATTTTGCTAGAACTCCCTAATTACTCAAATTCTCTAGCATCATTCACACATCCTACCTCCTACCAAACAACCACTAGAATCCCTCACAGAGACTTTCCAACCACACGACCGCTAACCTACTCATAGGAGGTAACCCACCTATGTAATTCACCAACTGACACCTTCCAACGACGTTGTACTGCACTATCTCTACGACATCAATACTCCATCCTAAGCCCGTTCTCATTCACTAACCTTACCAGTCCGCCCGCTCCCTATGGACATCTACTAACTAAGCTACAATACCTTCTAATTCCAAGCTTTGTTGTCGCTCCCCCACTTTGCGACTGTTTGACTTCCACTTCTTGCGCATGGCCTCCTAGAAATGGAACCACCGAATAGCCTCAATTCAATATCATTCTCAGTAGCTCTTAAACCAGCAGATCACCACGACTTCAAACTCTCCGAAGATCATCTATCTCGAGCTGCCTTCATTATCAATACTTATCCAGTACTGAACCACCGCCCCTCATGGTCTCTGACAGCCGCTTCTTCAATAATTCTTCACAATACTCTGACCCAATGCAACCGAAGAACCATAATACCGACAGACTTAACACATTCCATTCGATTAGTGACGACGACATCACATCACATCACAGGTGCATAACCCACCTCACTTGAAAACACCAAGCCTTACTGCTTTATCAAGACCAACCGGACCACTCATAATCCAAATGCCTTTCCTCTGCTGGAACTAAAATATCAAAATCTCGAAATCACGCTCTGAGAAGACCTCCCTTCAAACCATTCATCAGGACTTAACATATGGGCCATCGTTCTATCATCATATCGACATCGCGCGATAACAATTCGTAAACATCATCACAACCTGAGAATAACCTCAAAGCTCTCAGAAACACAGCTAATGAGCTGAAACAACATATTATCCTTCCACAGGGAAATGACTATATCCTCAATCAACTTCGCAGGGAGAAACATCCCGCACCACACCCATAGCACCATTCCTCAAATTCCTGATTCATAGAAAGCACTTCGCGGCGCGTAAGATTGAGTAGGAATAAACATAGGCATAAGCCTCAAAGGAATCGAACCGCATGATGAGGAATCAAGAAGGGAAGTACTCCTAACATCCCTGTAGCCTCTCGAAGATAAGTACAGATGTCTCTGTACCGATCCGCAAGAATCTACTAGACTTGCTCATGACTCGTGAGACCTAAGGGAACCTACAGCTCTGATGCCATGTTGTCACGACCCAAAATCTATTAAGGTCGTGATGGCGCCGAACACCATCGTCAGGCAAGCCAATCATTAATTAGTTGAAATAAACTACTATTTTAACATTTTTGAAATCAATACCTTTAACTTATTACGAAATAACTAAATAAAATTCGTTAAGTAAATACAACAGTTTAAAAGTCCATTTTTATAAAATACATCCCATACACATCCTAGAACCCGGTGTCACAACTGCAAGAGAAAATTCTAAGAATTTCACAAATATTACAAAGCTTGCCCGAAATACAAATTGGACAAGGAATTTAAAATGGAAATAGATACAATATGAGGGAGACTCTGTCAGCTGCGGATCGCCTCCGGATGATGCAGCGCGCCTAAGTCTCCAAACCAGCCACGTCGCTATGAAAGTACCTGTGCAATAAAAATGCACAGCAAGTGTAGGATGAGTACGAAAACAACATGTACTTAGTAAGTCGCCCACCTAACCTCAGAGAGGTAGTGACGAGAGGTCGAATTAGACACTTGCTAGAGGTCCATTTAGTATATTCAAGTGAGACACTAAGCATAATGTCATAGACAATTTATTAAAATCATGAATAAATAATATCAACTCCTTCCACATTTAACATTTTAACTCTTCGTCATTTCAATTGACAATTTAAATCACAATCCGGGATAAGAAACATCAGACTTATTTCACATTTTACACATCAATTATCCTTCCTCATAATTGGTCATTAAAACTTCCTTAGGCCGATAAACATGTATAAATCACAGCAAATACACAATAAATATCATGCGCAAGCAACGCTGAGGGTCGATGGCCCAAACCAACATAAACATAAATTGTGCACTGCCGAGGGTCGAACGACTCGAACCATAGATGCATCTATTTTCCCCGCTCGTGACTCAATCATGCGACGCGGTCAACATAATAATAAGGCTAACCTGCTCGCGAATCATACTTGCGACTCAGGTGCTCATATGTACACATATTCACAGAATAAATCCGCATTTTTATCAAGAAAACAGCTTCTTAGGAAATGATAAAATCCTTTTAAAGGAACACGAAAAAATAGCATTTAAATCTCTGTTTTGAAACTCATTTTTTTTCCAAGTTTAATAATATTTCATAATATGATCTCATCAGGTATACAACAATCCAGGGAGGAAATCAATTCTATTTCTAGACGATTAAGAAGATGAACTCTAGTTAGATATTCAATTACTGTTTTGATCTTATTAGCGGCCTAATATTACTGGCAAGATCACAAGTACCCAAGTAAGGCATGCTAGTGGGTCCTAAACTACCCGGACATAAGCATAATAGTAGCTACGCATGGACTCCCATCACCTCGTGCGTACGTAGCCCCCGAAGATAATAGCACATATTTAATTAGTTCACCTAGGGGACAATTCCCCCTCACAAAGTTAGAAAGGAGACTTACCTCGCTCCGAAATTCCATAACCGGCTTCCTAGCCCTTCCGATGACTCAAATCGTTGCACAATGCTCCGAAACTATCCAAACAAGGAAAAACCAATGAAAATATACACTAATATTTGCAACAATTCCAAATTATATAATTTCCCAACCCCGCTCAGTGAATTGACCAAAATTCCCTCGGGCCCACGTGCCCGGAATTCGAAATTTCTCGAAGATATATTCTACCCATAGCCTTACTAGCTAAAATATACAATTTACACTAAATTCCATGCTCAAATTAGTGGTGGAAATCAAAAATACCATTTTTAGATTTTCTTCAATATTTTCCAAATCCCCCCCCCCCAATTTTCATGTATAATTCCATGTAATAACCTTGTATTTAACTTAGAAACATTAAGGAATTACTTACCTTGTGATCCTTGACGAAAACCCTCTCTTGAATCTGCTCCAAAATCGTCCACACCAAGTGAAAAATGAAGAAATGGCCCAAATCCTATCTTAAAATAATACACTGCCCAGGCATCCTTCTATGCGTTCGCACAAATGCCTCCGCGATCACATATGCCTTCTATGCTGCCTCCATAATTTCCCTATGGGACCGCACTCTCATTCAAGCGATCTCACAACCATTCCCAGTTCCCTCTAAATTTCCTTCTCCGCGATCGTAGCTTCACCCCTGCGTTCGCATAGGCCAAAACAGCAACCCCCACATTTCCTCTACTGTGTGATCGCATACACTTACCTGCGATCGCACAAGCCAAAATCAGCAGCCTCCCAAATCCTTCTATGCGATCGCATATCCACTCACACGATCGCTTGAGTAAAAACCTGCTGCACTCACACAAGAAAACCAGCAATCCTTACAAGGCAAGAATCAACCCGCTGAGCATCCGAAGCACGCCCGAGGCCCTCGGGACCTCAACCAAAACTACCAACCTGTCCCTATACCTCATTCAAACTTAGTCGAGCCTTGAAATCACATCAAACAACATCGAAATCACGAATCGCAGCCTGATTCAAGCTTAATGAACTTAGAACTTACAAACTTCCACATTCGATGTCGAAACCTATCAAATCACGTCCGATTGACCTCAGTTTTTTCACACAAGTCATATTCGACATTGTGGACCTGCTCCAACTTCTGAAATCGCATTCCGATCCCGATATCAAAATTTCCATTTCTGGTCGGATTTCTCAAAACCCTTCAAATTTCTATCTTTAGCAAAATGACTTTAAAATGACCTACGGACATCCAAATTCACTTCCAATCGTGCTCCCAACTCCAGAATAGCCATACGGAGCTATTCCTAGGCTCGGTATCCTAAACGAACATCAACAACACTGAAATGCTTTACAGCCCAAATTTATGAAATTCTTCTAAAATTCTATCTTCCATAATATATGCCGAAACGCTCCCGGGTTATCCAAAACCCGATCCAGATATACGCCCAAGTCCGAAATCATCATACCAACCTGCAGGAACCTTCAAATCCTAATTCGGAGGTCGTTTACTCAAAATTCCAATATTAGTTGATTCTTCCAACTTAAGGCTTCCGAATTGAGAATTTTCTTTCCAAATTAACTCTAAACTTCTCGAAATTCAATTTCGACCACGCCCATGGGTCATAATACCTAAAACGAAGTTGCTCACAGCCTCAAACCGTTGAACGACGCGCTAGAGCTCAAAACAACCGGTCGGGTTGTTACACCAAGCCTTAGAAATCAATTTTTGAAAGAAATTGTTTTGCTGAATTATTAATAAAATAAAGAAAAGAATAATGTTTGAAACCATTGGTATCGGGCTCGTATTTTGGTTTTGGAGCCCGATACAGATTTGTTATAGTATTTGAATACTAATGGTGAAGTTTGGTGAGAAACAAAGTTTATTTGACGTGATTCGGATGTCCGGTTGACAAATAATGAAATTGAAGTGTTCTTGAGAAAAATGATGAGTTTTAAGGTTTAATTCATAGTTTTACATGTTATTTTCATTAATTGATCGCATGAGCAAGTCCGTATGATATTCTAAGTCTTGCGTGCATGTTTGGTTTAGAGCTCCGAGGGCTCGAGTGAGTTTCGAATAGGCTTGGGTTGTGTTGTGCTCGTTCTTTCTTATGCTTCGACGTCGTTTGTTCAAGCATGAATGATATCATATTGAACAAATTAGCTCCGATTTCCATTTTGAATGAATTATTAGATCCGTATCGTAATTGGAGACCTGTAGCAAAAAGAATCGTTGAATTTGGACATCGTATGACGATTTTATGGTCATTTTACTAAGGTTGCCAGATTTTTCAGATTAATTAAGAACTTGCCACTGGCAGCATATTTAAAAATCTACTATTTGCAAATATTAAAACCTACATATCTCATTCATTATAAGGTCAAATTGAGTAATTCAAAAGCCTAACTTGACCAGAATTTCACAATGAATCCATTGGAGACATAAAAATTGAGTTTTGGGATCGTTTGATATGGGAAACGAGGCATAATAGCTGACAGAAAAATATATAAAACTAGGGCTTGTTCATTCGGTCATATTTTGAGTTAGGGAGCTCGGATTTGGGCGATTTTCACCATAGGGATTGAGGTAAGTGTTCCCTACTCGTTATTTTTGGTAATATTTCAATAACCCAATAAATTTCATCACTTTTAAATCGAAAATAAAGAATTTTCATGGTAAAAATTGAGGGTTTGGGTAGAATTAGGGAATTTTGTAAAAATCGAATTTTTAACTCGAATTGAGGTCATATTTTGAAACTAATTGCATATTCGAGCTCGGGGTGAATGGGTAAACGTGATTTGGTTCAAACCCCGAGTTTGGACCAAGCGGGCCCGGGGTCGGGTTTTGTTTTTTTTGAGAAAACTTAGGAAAATTTTAATTTTCAGTAAAGTTAGTTCCTTTAGCATTAATTAATGATATTAAGTTAATAATGGTTAGATTCGAGTGTATTGGAGGTGAATTCAAGAGGAAAAACTATAATTGAACAGTGAGTGGCCTGCGAAGTTGAGGTAAGTGCTTGGTTTAACCTTGACTTGAGAGAATAGGAATCCTCAACTAAATTGTTATGTGAAATTGCATGTGAGTGGTGTATAGGTGAGGTGACGAGTATCTATGCACCACCAAATTTTCTGCTTACATGGTCCCCTCCCCGTTTCCAATTTAATTGCTCGGGTTATAATTGTTTCATGTCCATTGTTGTTTCTATGATTACTTGGCTTGTTAATTTATTGTTAAGTCTGGTTGCAATTATTTTTGGAAAAGTATTAGTGTGTTCCTTGGTTTATAAAGAGCTCCTCACATAAAGAAGAGGGAAATGCTACTAGGTATGCACTGAGTATATATATGCTTCTCTCAGTCTACCATAATCTAGTTAGCTTAAGATGGTGCTTGATTCCGTTGAGTAATTTAGGATCTTAAAATGGGATGCTTGAGACAAGTTGTTGTGAATTGAAAGAGTCGTACTGATTCCAGAGTCCATATTCTTGATATACTTATAAAGAAAATAGTCATTCATGTTTTCACGTTTGTTACATGCATTTTGTAGTTCACTGGAGATTGTGATTGCATATTGTCTTGTAGTTGACCATGTTTGTACATGGATATGTAATTATAGTAAAGTTATTCTCATCTTTGCTACAATGTTTACGTCTACATAAAGGTTGAATGGGTTGACATTGTATATATATATTCTTGCTGGCCCCATTTTTGTGATAATGTTGATGAGTCTATGAGAAGTACAGTTTTCTGTTTAAAATTGTTGAAATAATAGTATGGTGAAAGACTTGGCCTGAATTGTGAAAGTTCTTGATAAATAAATAAATTGATAGTGATAAGGGTGGATAACAAGATAGTGGTAAGGGTGGACAGGGCGAAATAAATGATAGTGATAAGGATGGATAACAATATAGTGATAAGGGTGGACAGGGCAAAGTAAATGATAGTGATAAGTGTGGATAACAAGATAGTGATAAGGGCGGACAAGGCGAAATAAATGATAGTGATAAGGGTGGACATGTGACATAAATGATAGTTACAAGGGTGGATAGGTGGGATCGGGTTGCACGCTGCTATAAGACAGTGATGGGGGGGGGGGGGCGTTTATGTGTTACTGAATTTAAACACAAAGATTTGGAAAAATTTACTGTTTTACTCTATTGTTTCTCATATTATGCACATACGGCTGTTTTAAAGTAATGTTTGGAAATTTATGTGGGATCTTGGTCACAGATAAGGCCTGGAATAGGAGACTGAGTTATTCTATTTATTGTTGCTGGTTATCTTTCTTATTTGTGTAGAACTGTTTTATTGCTTTATTATTATATATGTTGCCACAAGTTAAGTTATAATTGCCCCGCCTTAGCCTCGTCACTACTTCGTCGAGGTTAGGCTCGGCACTTACTCAGTACATGGGGCCAGTTGTACTAATACTGCACTCTACACACTTTTGTGCAGTTCCAGGTGCTGGCCAGCAGTAGAGATTTTTTGTGGCAGCCATCCATTATCTGGAGACACAAGGTATATCTGCCGGCGTTCGCAGATCCCGAGAGTCTTCTCTTAGTTTGTAGAGACTGTTTTATATTTTCTCAAAACAGTTATATTATTTCTTTCTGCCCTTTATTTGTAGTTATCTTTAGTAGTTCGTGAATGTGACACCAGACCCTGGGGTAGTCGTAGAGTTATTTATATAATTAGTTCGTGGCTCGATTTATTTATTTGTTTATTATTTTATATTTGGAGTTATTTTTTGGAATTCATTAGATTAAGTTTATTTTATTATGTTTAAGTTGATAATCAAAGGAAAATAGCTAATCGAACTCTAACGTTGGTTTGCCTAGCAAGTGTGGTGTTAGGCGCCATCACGATTCCTAATGTTGGGAATTTGGGTAGTGACAAGTTGGTATCAGAGCACTAGGTTGCTTAGGTCTCACAATTCACGAACAAACTTGGTAGAGTCTGAAGGATCAGTACGAAGACGTCTGTACTTATCTCTCAGAGGCTATGAAGTTAGGAACAATTTCACTTCTATTCTACTCTATCGTGCGAATTTATTCTACCATTGACGATTGAACTTGTCTATTTTCATCCTCTGAAAAATCTCGACAACGCACAAAGCGTCTACAAGTAGACAGGAGATGAAGCCCAATTACAGCTACGATTAGGGGAAGAGACAGAAGCAGAACTCAGTCTAGGCAAAAGAGTTATGCCGATCATAAGGTTCGTGATGTGGTATTCATGGTTGGAGAGAGGGTATTGCTTCGTGTGTCTCCCATGAAGGGTGTTATGAGGTTTGGAAAGAAGGGTAAGTTGAGTCCTAGGTATATCGGGCCGTTTGAGATTCTTGATAGAGTGGGGGAGGTAGCTTATAGACTTGCGTTGCCTCTAGGGTTATCCTCAGTTCAACCGGTATTCCACTTTTCTATGCTCCGAAAATATCATGGTGAGCCGTCCAACGTGTTAGATTTTAGCTCTGTCCAGTTGGACAAAGACTTGACGTATGAGGAGGAGGCGATAGCCGTTCTAGACTGGCAGGTTCGTCAGTTGAGGTCTAAGAATATTCCTTCAGTTCGAGTGCAATGGAAAGGTCAGCCCATTAAGGCAGCGACTTGGGAGTCCGAGTCGGACATGCAGAGTAGATATCCACATTTTTTTGCCAATTCAGGTAATTTTCTATATCCGTTCGAGGACGAACATTTGTTTTAGAGGTGGAGATTGTGATGACCCAAGGGGCCATTTTATGAATTAAGACTCCGTTATAGGCTTATTAGCCATAAAAATACTAATTTTAATTACTTCGATTTGCATGCGCAGTCCGCGCGTGAAACCGGAAAGCTTTTATGTGAAAATATAAGAAATAATAATTTTTAGAATTAAAATTTGGTTTTAGTTGACTTGAGTCAATATTTTTAGTAAATGGACCCGGATCTGTGTTCCGACGATCCTGGTAGGTTCGCAGTAAAATATAGGACTTGGGGGTATGCACGGAAATGAATTCCAAGGTCCCAAGCCTTAGAAATCAATTTTTGCAAGAAATTGTTTTGCTAAATTATTAGTGAAATAAAGAAGAATTAATGTTTGAAACAATTGGTATCGGGCTCGTATTTTGGTTTTGGAACCCGGTACAGATTTTTTATAGTATTTGAATACTAACGTTGAAGTTTGGTGCGAATCGGAGTTTATTTGACGTGATTCAGACGTCCGGTTGAGAAATAGTGAAATTGAAGTGTTCTTTTAATTCATAATTTTACATGTTATTTTCATGAATTGATCACACGAGCAAGTCCGTATGATGTTTTTAGACTTACGTGCATATTTGGTTTAGAGCCCCGAGGGCTCGGGTGAGTTTCGAATAGGTTTGGGTTGTGTTGCAATCGTTCTTTCTTATGCTTTGACGTCGTTTCTTCAAGCATTAATGATATCATATTATATAAATGAGCTCCTATTTCTGTTTTGAATGAATTATTCGACCCGTATCGTAATTACGTACCCGTAGCAAAAAGAATCGTTGAATTTGGACATCGTATGAGGATTTTATGGTCATTTTACTAAGGTTGCCAGATTTTTTTCAGATTAATTACGAAATTGCCACTGACAGCGCATTTAAAAATCTGCACTATTTGCCAATATTAAAACATACATATTTCATTCATTATAAGGTCAAATTGAGAAATTCAAAAGCCTAACTTAACCAAAATTTCACAAGGAATCTATTGGAGATATAAAAATAGAGTTTCGAGATCGTTTGGTACGAGAAACAAAGCAGAATAGCTGGCAGAAAAATATATAAAACTAGGGTTTGTTTATTCAATCATATTTTGAGTTGGGGAGCTCAAACTTGGGCGATATTCACCATAGGGATTGAGGTAAGTGTTCCCTACTTGTTTTTTTTTGTGATATTTCAATTACCCAATATTTTTCATCACTTTTAAATCAAAAATCAAGAATTTTTATGGTCAAAATTGAGGGTTTGGGTAGAATTAGAGAATTTTGTAAAAATCGAATCTTTACCTCGAATTGAGATCGGATTTTGAAACTAATTGCATATTCGGGATCAGGGGTAAATGAGTAAACGTGATTTGGTCCGAACCCCGAGTTTGGATCAAGCGGGCCCGGGGTCAGATTTTAATTTTTTTTGAGAAAACTTAGGAAAAATTTATAATTTTCAGTAAAGTTAGTTCCTTTAGCATTAATTAATGATATTAAGTTAATTATGGTTAGATTCGAGTGTATTGGAGGTAAATTCAAGAGGAATAACTATAATTTAACGTTGAGTGGCCTGTGAAGTTGAGGTAAGTGCTTGGTTTAACCTTGACTTGAGGGAATAGGAATCCCCAACTAAATTGTTATGTGAAACTGCATGTGAGTGGTGTACAGGTGAGGTGACGAGTATCTATGCACCAACAAATTGTCTGCTTACATGATCCCCTCCCCGTTTCTAATTTAATTGCTCGGGTTATAATTGTTTCATGTCCATTGTTGTTTCTATAATTACTTGGCTTGTTACTTTATTGTTTAAGTCTGGTTGCAATTATTTTTGGAAAAGTATTAGTGTATTCCTTGGTTTATAGAGAGCTCCTCACGTAAAGAATAGGGAAATACTACTAGGTATGCACTGAGTATATATATGTTTCTCTTAGTCAACCATAATCTGGTTAGCTTAAGATGATGCTTGATTCCGTTGAGTAATTTAGGATCTTATAATGGGATGCTTCAAACAAGTTGTTGTGAATTGAAAGAGCCGTACTGATTCCAGATTCCAGATTCCATATTCTTGACATACTTATAAAGAAAATAGTCATTCATGTTGTTTTCACATTTGTTACATGCATTTTGTAGTTCGCTGGAGATTGTGATTGCATATTGTCTTGTAGTTGACCATGCTTGTACATGGATATGTAATTATAGTAAAGCTATTCTCATCTTTACTACAATGTTTACGTCTATATATGTATGTATATATATATATATATATATATGTATGTATGTATGTATGTATGTATGTATGTATGTATGTATTCCTGCTGGTCCCATTTTTGTGATAATGTTGATGAGTCTATGAGAAGTACAATTTTCTGTTTACAATTATTGAAATAAAAGTGTGGTGAAAGGCGTTGCATAAAGGTTGTAGTTGACCATGCTTGTACATGGATATGTAATTATAGTAAAGCTATTCTCATCTTTANGGCGTTGCATAAAGGTTGAGTGGGTTGACATTGTTTTACGATATATATATATATATATGTATTCCTGTTGGTCCCATTTTTGTGATAATGTTGATGAGTCTATGAGAAGTACAGTTTTCTGTTTACAATTGTTGAAATAAAAGTGTGGTGAAAGGCTTGGCCTGAATTGTGAAAGTTCTTGATAAAGAAATAAATTGATAGTGATAAGGGTGGATAACAAGATAGTGATAAGGGTGGACAAGGCGAAATAAATGATAGTGATAAGGGTGGATAACAAGATAGTGATAAGGGTGGACATGGAAAAAAATGATAGTGATAAGGGTGGATAACAAGATAGTGGTAAGGGCAGACAAGGCAAAATAAATGATAGTGATAAGGGTGGACATGTGAGATAAATGATAGTGACAAGGGTGGACAGGTGGGATCGGGTTGCACGCCGCAATAAGACAGTGATAAGGGGGGCGTTTATGTGTTACTGAATTTAAATACAAAGGTTTGGAAAAATTTACTATTTTACTCTATTGTTTCTCATATTATGCACATACGGCTGTTTTAAAGTAAAGTTTGGAAGTTTATTTGGGATCTTGGTCACAGTTGAGGCCTGAAATAGGCGATTGAGTTATTCTATTTATTGTTGCTGGTTGTCTTTCTTATTTGTGTAGAACTGTTTTATTGCTTTATTATTATATATGTTGCCACATGTTAAGTTATAATTTCCCCGCCTTAGCCTCGTCACTACTTCGTCGAAGTTATGCTCGACACTTACTCAGTACATGGGGGCGGTTGTACTGATACTGCACTCTGCACACTTTTGTGCAGATCCAGGTACTGGCCAGCAGTAGACATTTTTAGTAGCAGCCATCCATTATCCAGAGACACGAGGTATATATGCCGGCATTCGCAGATCCCGAGAGTCTTCTCTTAGTTCGTAGAGACTGTGTAATATTTTCTCAAAACAGTTATATTATTTCTTTCAGCACATTATTTGTAGTATTCTTTAGTAGTTCGTGAATTGTGACACTAGACCCTGGGGTAGTCTTAGAGTTATTTATATAATTAGTTCGTGACTCGGTTTATTTATTTGTGTATTATTTTATATTTGGAGTTATTATTTGGAAACCATTAGATTAAGTTTACTTTAAATTTATTTTATTATGTTTAAATGGATAATCAAAGGAAAATAGCTAATCGAACTCTAACGTTGGCTTTCCTAGCAAGTGTGGTGTTAGGCGCCATTACGATCCCTAAGGTTGGGAATTAGGGTTGTGTCATCAACCTTCGGCAACAGATACTTATTCTTGAGAGTAACTTTATTCTACTGCCGGTAATCTATACACATCCTCATATATCCATCCTTCTTCTTTACGAACAGAACCGGTGCACCCCAGGGCGAGACACTAGGTCTAATGAAACCCTTATCAAGAAAGTCTTGCAACTGATCTTTCAACTCTTTCAACTCTGGTGGGGCCATCCGGTATGGAGGGATAGAAATGGGCTGAGTGCCCGGAGCCACATCAATGCAAAAATTAATATCCCTATCGGGTGGCATCCCCGACAGGTCTGCCGAAAACACCTCGGGAAACTCAAGAACAATAGGCACCGAATCTATCAAAAAAACCTTAGCATTAGAATCATGAATATGGGCCAAATAAGACAAACACCCTTCTCAACCATGCGACGAGCCTTGGTATAGGAAATCACTCTGATAGCAGAATGACCAGGAGTCCCTTTCCACTCCAATCGAGGCAACCCTGGCAAAGCTAAAGTAATTGTCTTGGCGTGACAGTCCAAGATGTCATAATAAGGTGACAACTAATCCATGCCCAATATGACATCGAAATCAACCATGTCAAGAAGCAAAAGCTCTACACTAGTTTTAAGACCCTCAATAACGACCACACACGAATGATACACACGATCTACAACAATAGCATCCCCCACCGGTGTAGACACATAAACAGAGACACTCAAAGAATCGCGGGGCACAACCAAATACGAGGAAAAAAAGGATGACACATAAGAATAAGTAGACCCCAGATCAAACAAAACTGAAGCATCTTTATTGCAAACTGAAATGATAACCGCATCAGAGGACTTTCGCCTCGGGTCTGGCCAAAAATGCATACAATCGAGTCGGGGCCCCATCACCCTGAACCGTGTCTCTGGGACGACCTCTGACAGGTGGACCTCCACCTCTAGCGGGCTGGCCTCCGCCTCTAGCAGGATGATCTCCACCTCTAACATTCTGACCTCTACCTCTGACTACCTGACCCTTACCCCTGGCTGGCTGGGCAGGTGGTGCTGCAGCTGGTGCCAAAGCTATAGCACGAGAATTCTGATACTGAGGCTGATTACCCAAAAATTTTGGACAAGATCTCCGAATATGCCCATACCCATCACACTCATAACATCCATCCTGATACTATGGCTGACCCTGACGAACTGACTGACCATGATAATAACTCTGAAGAGGAGGTGCTCTGATAGGGGCTGACTGATCAGAATAAAACAAGTAAGAGCCACGACCACTTGAGGCACCATGGGATGTTTGAAGTGCTGAATTAAATGGCCTGGAAGAATGGCCTCTACCCTGAGTACCTCTGTCTCAGAATGAGGCACCGTTGAATCCACCGAAATGGCGAGGCCTCTTGTCTGACCCCTGACCTCCCATCCCGAGAACCATCTCAACTCTCCTGGCCACATTGGCCGCATCCTGAAATGAAATCTTAGTCCCTGTTTCCTTGGCCATCTGCAATCTAATGGGCTGGGCAAGGCCCTCAATAAATCTCCTAACCTTCTCTCTCTGTGTGGGCAATAAAAGAATAGCATGCCGAGTCAAATCCACAAAATGATTCTCATATTGGGTAACTGTCATGCCCCCTGCTGAAGACGACTAAACTGACGACCTTCTCTTCTCTAGTAGTAATAGGAAAAAATTTCTCCAAAAAGAGGTGAGAAAACTGATCCCAAGTCAAGGCAGGCGACCCAGCTGGTCTACTCAACAAATAATCCCTCCACCATTTCTTGGCGGAACCAGTCATCTGAAATGTGGCGAATTCGACCCCATTGGTCTCCAAAATACCCATATTATGAAGAACCTCATGACAGTTGTCAAGATATTCCTGGGGATCCTCTGAAGTAACACCGCTGAAACGAACAAGGAATAGCTTGATGAACCTGTCCAATCTCCATAAAGCATCGGAGGGCATAACTTTCCCCTCAATAAGTGGTGTTGTAGAAATGGGCTGAACTACCCCAACTGGATTGGCTGTCGTGGTCTGAACCTGAGGAGTAGTCTGATCAAGAGTCTGGACCCCTTCTCCAGCCCGAGATACGGCTGCTGCCAGGGGAGTGTGCCAGTCTGGGCTACACTCTCTATAAGTCCCACTAATCGGACCAAGGCATCCTGAAGCACCGGGGTAGCAATAAACCCCTCCGGGACATGAGTTGGTCCGGCTGGAATGGTCTGAGCTGGAGGCCCACCATCAATCTCAATCTGGGGCTGGAGTTACAGTCTGAGCAATGGGATGTGTCCTGCCCCTGCCTCAGCCTCTACCCCTAATAGGAGTTGCTGCTGTTGGAAGACCGGATTGTTGGTCAGCGGAAGAGAAAGCACATGTTCTCTCCATCTGTGAGATAATATAAAGAGTTCAATCTGTATTTTTGAGACATCAAGAATCGCACGACAGAGTAGAGATAAAAAAAACTGAGTTTATTCCTAACTTTATAGCCTCTGAGAGATAAGTACAAACGTCTCTGTACCGATCCCTCAGACTCCATTAATCTTGTTCGTGAATTGTGAGACCTATGAAACCTAGTGCTCTGATACCAACTTCTCACGACCCAAATTCCCAATCTTAGGGATCGTGATGGCGCCTAACACCACACTTTCTAGGCAAGCCAATGTTAGAACTTGATTAACCATTTTCATTTGAATATTTACTTAAACACAATGAGACAATTTAAAATAAACTAAATCTAATAATTTCCAATGAATAACCTCATGAATAAAATAGTAAACGAATAATTAAATCGAGCCATGAACTAACTATATAGCTATAAGACTACCCGAGGATCTGGTGTCACAATTCATGAACCACTAAGAATACTACAAATAATGGCTAAAAGAATTATGTATCTGTTTTGAATGTAATAAAACAGTGCCTATAAAATTAAGAGAAGACTCCAGGAATCTGCAGACGCCAGCAGATCTACCTCGTGTCTCCGAATGATGATGTCGGCTACTAAAATCTCCTAACTCTAGCTGGTACCTGAATCTGCACAAAAGACTGCAGAGTGTAGTATCAGTACAACTGACCCCATGTACTGAGTAAGTGTCGAGCCTAACCTCGTCGAAGTAGTGACGAGGCTAAGGAGGGGAAATTATAGCATAACATGTGACAATATATAACACAGCAAGAAGGAAGTAATAGTAAACTAAATAACCAGTAACTTGCAACAGTAAATAAAAACAACTCGGATAACTTTTCCAGATATCAGCTATAATCAAACCTTCTCAAAATTTCCAAGTTTCAATTTAAATCACGGTAAAATCAAAGTATGAAAACCTTTTTAACAAAATAGGGAGTTTTCCAAATCTTTATTTTTTTTTTGAAACTCAACAAAACATAATTATTCTCACTTATCGCTCTTTGTTGCGGCTCACAACCCGCTCCCACCTGTCCACCCTTATTCTCCTCCATATATATATATATATATATATATATATATATATATATATATATATATATATATATATATATATCACGATTATCTCTCATGTTGCGGCGTGCAACCCGATCCCAGATGTCCACACTTATCACTCCTTGTTGCGGCGTGCAACCCGCTCCCACCAGACAATCACTTTATTTATCAAATTGTTCACAATTTAGGTCAAAACATTTCACAATATTTTTGTCTCAACAATTGTAAACAGAAAGTTGTACGACTGATGAAATTCATCAATTATCATTTCACGATGAAACCAAACGGAATATATATGCATCGTAAAACAGTGTCATCCTATTCAATCTTTATGTATCACAATGCAACCAAGGGAAAAACCAAAACTTCCAAAATACTTGGAACAATACTTAACAACAAGTCGAAGAAAATAATTAGACATGGAGGCATCAATGATCATAAAACAATTTAAGCCAGGAATCAAATAAATTAGAAATAAGGAAGGGATCAGGTTCAACAAATAATTTGGTGGTGCATAGAGACTCATTACCTCACCTATACACCACACACATGCAAATTCACATAGTTTTTAAGTTGGGGATTCCTATTCCCTCAAGTCAAGGTTAAACCAAGCACTTACCTCAAATTCGCAGGTCACTCACTGCTCAATTACCCCTTTTCCTTTAGAATTTTCCTCTAACCCGCTCGAATCTAATCATAATTAGTTTAGTATCATTAATTTATGCTAAAGGAACTAACTTTATTGAAAAATTATAGTTTTCCTATGTTTTCTAAAAAAAAATTAAAAACCGACCCCGGGCCTGCTTGGTCCAAACTCGGGATTCGGACAAAATTTCGTTTACCCATTCACCCCCGAGTCCGAATATGTATTTAGTTTCGAAATCAGACCCCAATTCGAGGTCAAAATTCCATTTTTACAAAATTCTCTAATTCTACCCAAACCCCCAATTTCTACCATGAAAATTCATGATTTTTGATTGAAAAGTGATGAAAAACATAAGGTAATCGAAAGAGACAAGTTTAGAATTGTTTACCAACACTTTGGTATGAAGAAAATCGCCTCTTGGTCTTTTTAGTTCAAAAATATGGAGAAAATAGGTTCTTCCCGTTTTTAAAATCTGTTTTATATTTCTGGGCAGGCCTTCATCTCGTTCGCGATGGGCCTGTTGCGTTCGCGTAGGTTTCTGGCCCAATGGCCTTCGCATTCGCAGTGTTGAGAACGCGTTCGTGAAGCTTTGAGACTTATGACCATCGCGATCACGGCCCATTGGTCGCGTTTGTGTAGAAAATTCGAGCCCTCTCCCCCAGGCCCACTTACTCATCGCATTCGCGTAAGTTATCACGCGTTCGCGAAGGGTACCTCACCATTGCTTCGCGTTCACGAAGAACAAAATGACCCCCAGAAAATTTTACACTACGCGATTGCGGGAGAAGCTTCGCGATCGCGGAGCAGCAAAACAACAACATTTTATAAGTTCAGAATATCCCAAGCCTACCCGAAACTCACCTTAGCCCTTAGGGCTCTAAACCAAACATGCACGCAAGTCTAAAAAAATCATACGGATTTTCTCGTGCGATCATCATGAAAATAACATCTAAAACTCTGAATTTAACCTCAAAACTCATGATTTTCCTCAAGAACACTTTAATTTCACTATTTCTCAATGGGACGTCTGAATCACGTCAAATTAACTCTGATTCCCACCAAAATTTGCAGATAGGACTTAAGCATTATAACAAACCTATACCGAGCTCCGGAACCAAAATAAGAGCCCGATACCAACGGTTTCAAATATTAATTCATTTCTTTATTTTATTTAAAATCCAGCAAAACAATTTCGGGCATACGCCCAAGTCCCATATTTTATTGCGAACCTCTCGGGATCGTCGGAACACAGATCTGGGTCCGTTTTCTCAAAATGTTGACCAACGTCAACTAAAACTAAATTTTAAATTCCAAAAATTACTATTTCTCATATTTTCACATAAAAGCTTTCTGGTTTCACGCTCGGACTGCACACGCAAATCAAGATAATTAAAATTAGTCTTTTTAGGGCTAATGAGCCTGGAAGGAGTCTTAATTCGTAAAATGACCCCTTTGGGTCATCACAATAAGTATTATTGTTATTTTAATCCTTGTCCATATTGTAAAGGAACACACTTGTGGCAATATTGTAAGAATATTCCCACTACCGAGTTGTGTGCACCATCTCAATCTTGTACTATTTGTGGTAAAATTTGGAATAATTGTCCTAAGTGTTGTTATCTTACTCCAATCCCTTCTTATGTTGATTATAATAATTCTTGTGAGTTGGACAAGAGTAACTAATTGGATGATGTAGAACACGATGTTCACATTATTCATGTAACGACCCGAACGATCGTTTTGAGTATTTGCACTTCGCTCGGTAGTTTGGGGACACGAGTAGCTCCGTATGATGTATTAGGACTTGTGTCCAAAATTTGAGTTCATTCCGAGTTGATTCGATATGTTTCGGCGCGAGTTTTTGGAAGTCGAAAGTTCAAAAGTTGATTAAGTTTGATTTGAGGTGTGTTTCATCGTTTCGATGTTGTTATGCATGATTTGAGGCCTTGAGTAAGTTCGTGTTATGTTATGGGACTTGTTGGTATGTTCGTACGGGGTCCCGTGGGCTCGGATGAGTTTTGGATATAATTGGGTTGTGTTGCACTCGTTTTTCTAATGTTTCAACGTCGTTTTTTTAAGTATAAATAGTACCACATTGAATAAATGAGCTCCAATTTCTGTTTTGGTTGAAGCATTATATCCGTATCGTAATTACGGATGCGTAAAAAAACAAATCATCGAATTCAGACATCGTACGAGGATTTTATGGTCATTTTACTACGAATTGGGTCGCCAGATTTTTCAGATTAATTACAAAATTACCACTGACTTCGTATTTAAAAATCTGCACTATTTTCAAATATTAAAAACAACATATCTCCTTCATTATAAGGTCAAATGAAGTGATTCAAAATCCTATCTTGATTGAAATTTCATAAGGAACCCATTGGAGAAATCAAAAGAAAGTTTTGAGATCGTTTGTCACACAAAACGAGGCAGAACAACTGGGTAAAAGTACTTAACATCGAATGTTTATTCATTTGGTCATATTTTGAGTTGGAGAGCTCGGATTTAGACAATTTTTGGAGAAGATTTTCACCATATGGATTGGGGTAAGTGTTCTATACTTGATTTTGGTTATATTTCATGAATCCATCTTCGTTTTTAGCTTTTAATTGATGATTTCAAAGTAAAATTTGGGGGTTTTGTCTAACATTTCATAAAGTGAATTTTTGAGTTTTGAACATCGATTCGGAGATGGATTTGAGTGAAACTATTATGGTTGGAATCATAACCAAATGGGTTGTCGGGTTCTGAGGCCGCGAGGGGGGGGGGGGGGGACTTTTTGACCGATTTAGGGCTTTTGATTAAAGATTCGAACTTTTTCGACTGGGATTGGTTCCTTTAGCACTGTTTGAGGTATTTGAGTTGTTTTTGGTTAGTTTCGAGCCATTCGGAGGTAGGAATGCGCGGGATGGCATTTTTGGAGCATCGCTTGGATTGCTCGGTATTGGAATTGGCTTGTTCGAGGTAAGTAACTCTTCTAAACTTAGTGCTAAGAGTATGAAACCCCACAATACGTGTTATGTGATTGGTATTGAGGTGAAGCACATGCTAGGTGACGGGCGTGTGGGCATGCACCATGTGAATTGGGGCACTATTACTACCATGGAACTGTATAGTGGCCCTAGTTTGTGGATAATTATGTTTTCACCATGCGATAGAGTAATTGAGCTTTCAATTATGTTAAGTATCATGTTTAGGATTCATGCTGATGTTGTTAGGACCCACAATGGTCGTTTCTTGTTATCTCACCGATTTCATTGATATTTTGTACTTAGTCATATTCATGCATACTTATCATATCTCAGTCTCAATTGTTATTATTGATACATCATATCATTGTTGTCGGGCTAGTTTCATAAAATTTTGAGCACGTGAGCGATACTAGATAGAGTGATGACTGAGTGAGGCCGAGAGCCTAAGTGAGAGTGGAATTATGGGTCGGACTACACGTCGCAGTAGTATTGGATCGGGATGCACATCGCAGCAGTATTGATCGGGTTGCACGCTGCAACAATATTGGATCGGGCTGCACGCTGCAACAATATTGGATCGGGCTGCACGCCACAACAACATTGGATCAGGTTGCACGGTGCAACAATATTGGATCGGGTTGCACACCGCAACAATATTGGATCGGGCTGCATGCTGCAGTAGTATTGGGTTGGGTTGCACCCCGCAGCAGTATAGGGTCGGGCTGTACGCCACAACAGTATTAGATCGGGTTGCACGTCGTAATAGTATTGGATCGGGCTGCATGCTGCAGTAGTATTGGATTGGGCTGCACACCGCATCAATATAACACTAGGGCTGAAGGAGCCACTCCGGAGTCTGTACACCCCAGTTAGCTATTACACCCCATATTTCCTACGTGAGAGTACGTCGTAAGTCAATTGATTTAAGCTAAAAAATGAGATCATCTTTGAAATATATATAAAACAAGTTAATAATTTTACCTTGGAGGTTACAAATATTTAAGATCACGAATAACGAGTACCAACAGGGCTGGAAATCTTACAAGCTAAACCAATTGAAGAAAATAAGTTTCGCCGAAAGTCAGCACGTTTGGAATGTTATAACATGTACCTCAGGGTGATACTAAGGTTATGCTATGAGTTATTTTTGTCGTGTGATAATAATGTGCTATGTTTTGAAGTCAAGCAAGTTGTGGAACAAAAATTGGCAAAGGTCTTCACAAGTTACATTCATAATGTGCTGAAAATTAGGTCAAATGTAACTGAACTTTTCTCCCAATATACTTTGAATTATTGGATGATCTACATACCAAATTGAATATCTATGAGTTTATTTTCCAACTCATTAAACCGTTTGTCTATACGACGTCAGGGTAGAGAGATATTTGTGTTTTAGCGAGACTGCGCCAAGCAGCTCTCTACGGGACCCACACAGGCAGTTTATATATGTCTATATATAAGACGCCCCAACCCCATTTTAACTCGTTAATTTTTAGTGTCTTCAGACCCTATACACATAATAACACTCTCTCAAGGTTCTGTCATGATCCAAGACCCAAACAAAAGGGAAACAACACAAATCAAGTGTCGGGAATCCCGTCGCGCTAGTAAGTTCCTTGTTCTTCTTGTTGTTGTTGATTTTTGGGTGGTTCCAGCTCGTGTGGGAGGTTGTTTTAAGTGATTTATTATCCGTAAAATACTCACATAAGGTTTTGAAATCAATCCTAGGTTATATTCAAGTCTTGCATATGGATTACACCATATTTCAACATTGAAAGTTAGTTCTAGTGAAGAATAACACCTCTTTGAGGTTGTGTTGTCATTGAGGATAGTTATGGACCGTGTTTTGCTGAAAATTAAAGTTTCTGCTACTGGTTAAGGTGATTATAACAGCCTACTAATTGTTATTAATCTTGCTTGTATGTTGGTTAAGTTGTTAGGATAATAAACTACAATATAATACTTGGATTAACTTAAGTCACTTCTATGGTGTTGAATTGCCATTGAGGGCTGTTGTAAGCTAAAATATAACTTGAATTTCAACTTGAAGCTACTGTAGGAGGTATGTGTATTGTGTTCTTGCATGTGCTTAAGGTTATCTTGATGTTGATTAAGTTAAATGGTTGGACTAGACATGAACTAGTGAATAAAGTTGCTAATTGAAGAAAGTTGGAGTTGTGGATTGTTTACTTTTGTAACAACCCGGCCGGTCGTTCCGTGAGATTTACCCCGTTTCCCCCATTTCTGCATTTGTTATGTATTTCTAGCCTGTTTTTGTTGTGTTGGGTCAGTTGGTTTGGGTCCGGAGTGATTATGGTGAGACTTGAGGCATTTAGCCTCTCAAAGTAGCCTAATAGTTGAGAAAGTCAACTGAGAGTTGAATTATTGGTAAACGACCTAGGAATGTAGATTTTATGGATCGGATAGCTTCGTTAGGTGATTTGGGACTTAGGAGTGTGTTCAGAATATTTTTGTGATGTCCGCTGTAGAATTAGGCTGGAATTGGCGAAAGTTAGTTTTTGGTGATTTCCGGTCGGCAGTGAAAAATAGGCTATTGAGGTCGGAATGGAATTTCGGAAGTTGGAGCAGGTTCGTAATGTCATTTTGGATGTGTCTTCAAAATTTCAGGTCAATCGGAGGTGTTTTGGTTGGTTTCTGCGTAGTTGGCGAAATTTGGAAGTTTCAAAGTTTCAAAGTTCATAGGCTTGAATTGATGTAATTTTGGTGTTTTCGTGTTCTTTTTGGTGTTTCGAAGGCTCGAATAAGTTGGAAAATGCTATGGGTTGTGTTGGTATGTTTGGTTGGGGACCCGAGGGGCTCGAGATTGATTTCGGATGGTTGGCGGGGTTTTTGGACTTGGAAAATTGCAGCAATAGCTGCTGGTGTGAAAGTTCTGGTGTTGATCGCACCTGCGGTCGGGCAGCCGCAGGTGCGATGGGAAGTGCGCAGGTGCGAAATGTCTAGGCAGGGGATTTTTCCGCAGGTGCGAAGTGTTGGCCGCACCTGCGAAGTCGCAGGTGCGGAAGATAGGCCGCAGGTGCGGAATTGGTCCGTTAAGTGGGATTCCGCAGGTGCGGGTCTGCAGGTGCGACTAAATGTCCGCAGGTGCAAAAATGGCTGGCAGAAACAATATATAAAGGCCCTCCACGAAAATTCTCTTATTTTCACCATTTTTGCATGCGGGAGGATTTCTTTGAAGGCGATTTGGAGAAAGAAACTCGAGATTCTTCAGTAAAGGTAAGTTCTTTGGTTACTAACATCGTTCCTATGCTACTTTGTTCGGATTAGGGTTGAAATTTTAAGGATTTAAGTAGGAAAAGGTTGGGAAGAAGGGGGTGGAGAATTGGAATTTCTTTTGAGGTTTTGGGTAGGCAATTGTGATCCGATTGTGATGATTTTGGTATGAATAGAACCATGTGGGACGAAGTTTCTAGTGATGTAAAAATTATCAAATTCCGAGATGTGGGCCCGACGCTCGGTTTTGGTCGAATTTCGATATTTTTGTGTAATTTGATAGTTTTCGATTGGGTTGTGTTCCTTGGTTATATATTGATGATGTTAAACTAGTTTTGGCTAGATTCGGAGCAATCGGGAGCCAATTTGAGGGGCAAGAGCATTGGACTAGTGTCGGGACCCGGTAGAGGTAAGTAATGGCTATAAATCTTGTCCTGAGGGTATGGAACCCCGGACTGCATATTTCTCACTGATTTTGGAAAGGCGCACATGTCAGATGACGAGTATGTGGCATATATTGATTTTTGGATTGGACTAGGTCCTCTCTGCGGCAACTAATGAGTTGCATATTTACTCAAAACCTTATGTTAAATTATGTTCTAAAGATTTGTGAAATACATGGGCTTATAAGCCGTGTTTGGGGCCTCGTGCCGATCTGTTTAGACCCCTTGGGGGCTTTTACTGCTGTTTTCCTCACTATTTGTTGATGATTTCACTCAGCATCATTGTGCATACTATTTTTCGAAACTCAGTCTGATTTACACTACATGAGCATTAAAATGATGTTTTTGGGTCGAGTACCCTGTTTTACTGATTCGCCCGAGGGGCCTTTTGAGTGGTTCTGCTGAGTGTGGCCGAGGGACAAAAGTGATGGTGAGGTGCTGAGTGATATTAGAGCTTGGGTTGAAGGAGCCCCTCCGGAGTCTGTACACACATCCCAGTGAGCGCACCGAGTGCCGAGTGACGAGTGATTGGGAGGCATGAGTGATTGTGAGGTGCTGAGTGATATTAGAGCTTGGGTTGAAGGAGCCCCTCCGGAGTCTGTACACACATCCCAGTGAGCGCACCGAGTGCCGAGTGACGAGTGATTGGGAGGCATGAGTGATTGTGAGGTGCTGAGTGATTGTGTGGGAAGACCAAGGGGCTCATTATGATACATGTTTTTGCCGAAGGGGCTACTTATGATTTTACTACATTCATTTGCATACCAAATCCTTGTTTTAAAATTTATAAAAATGTGCATTCTTTAAAGGACTTTTTCTGAAGTTGGTTTTAAGGCATGATGATTTTGCATATGTATATTTATATTGTTGGAAAGTAAGGTTGGGTAGATTGTGACTTGATGGCATTGATTTTATGTGTTTCGGTGCTACTTAGACTTGATTTATTTTCATTACTACTGAGTTGGCGTACTCACATTACTCCCTGAACCTCTGTGTGCAGATTCATGAGCAGATATCGAGCCTTAGCCTGTTATTCCGCGCAGAGCCAGATTTGCGGGATATAGAGGTACATGTTCAGCGTTCGCAGCATCTCTGTTTTCCCTTCTTGTTGTATTTAGCTTTTATTCGAAGGTTTTGTATTATAATAATTTATTTTGGCTTATTTCCTCTAGATGCTCATGACATGTTGGCTCCGGGTTTTGGGGTTGGAAGTATTGTATAATTGGCCTACTTTATTTAGTAATTTCTATATATTTTATGAAATGCTTGAAACTTGATTGGCATTTTCAAAAAAAAAAATTACGAACATGCGGTAGTCGGCTAGCCTAGTTCCACGATAGGTGCCATCACGACCGGTTTAGGATTTGGGATTGTGACAGTTTGGTATCAGAGCCCTAGGTTACATAGGACTCAATGGTCATGAGCATGTTTAGTAGAGTACGGAGACCTCTGTACTTATCTTCGAGAGGCTGTCGAACCTATAGGAAGCATTTCTATTTTTATTGAACTCTTTCGTGCTGATCTATTGATTCTTGAAATCTGAACTTATGTTGTTTCATTCTCTCACAGATGGTGAGGACACGCCATACCGATCAGAGTGGCCAGTCACCGGCTAGACCAGAGAGAGGTCGAGGCTGCGGTCGAGGCCGTGGTAGAGGTAGGGGGCCAGCCCGCGCAGCAGCCGGGGTAGTGCCACAGGATCCCCCTATCGATCAGGATCAGGTTCCCGTCGATGGTGTCCCAGCAGGACAGGCTCAGGAACCAGCAGTGCCTATGGTTATTCCAGGTCTTCAGGAGACCATCTCTCAGATATTGACAGTATGCACCAGTTTGGCTCAGTAAGTCGCCATGTCTTCTACTTCCACCACAGCAGGTCAGGGGAGGCAATTAGACTCCAGCTACCCGGGCACCTGAGCAGGCTGCACAGGGTATTCAGGCACTGGGGGCAGCCCCAGCTCAACCAGTTTCTCCTGTCCAGGATTATGTGGTCCCTGCTATGCCTGAGGACGAGCAGCGCAGGTTGGAGAGGTTCAATGGACTTTAGCCTCCGACTTTCAGCGGTACAGAGGGCGAGGATGCCCATGGATTTCTAGATAGGTTCCAGAGGATACTGTGTATTGCGGGTATTTTGGAGACCACTGGGGTCTCATTTGTTACATTTTAGTTTGTGGGTGATGCCTTTACCTGGTGGGAGTCATTCGAGAGGCTTAGACCGGTTGGTTTAGCACTTCTTACCAGGGAGCAGTTCTCCACGATCTTTTTGGAGAAGTATGTTCCTTAGTCTCACAGAGAGGAGCAGCGCATGCAGTTTGAGCAGCTGCGCTAGGGAGAGTTATCAGTCACTCAGTACGAGATGAGATTTTCCGAGTTGGCTAGGCATGCTTTTCAGATTATCCCTACTGATAGGGAGAGGCTGAGGAGGCTTGTAGATGGTCTTTCTTATCAGCTTCGGTTATTTATGACTCAGGAGAGAGTATCGGGTGCTTCTGATGCGAGACTAGATACCATGGTTTAACAAGTTATATGCCTTACATTTTATGTGCGTTAATGATAAAAATACACTTTTTATGTGTATAATGGAGTTTGTTTCATATGTAGGTGCATTGGAGATGGGAACCGAGCTAAATGGATGCAAATACATCAAAAATACACTTAAGAGTCGAAAAGGAAACACCGGGGCGTTAGCCGGGCGTTAGGCCCCTAAAGCCAGGCTGTCCCTGGCGTTAGTGGGGCATTTCGCCCCTAAAGCCAGGCTGACCCTGACGTTAGGGGGGCGTTTGGGCCCTAACGCCAGGCCTGCCCTGGCTTTAAGGGGGCGTTTGAGCCCAAACGTCTGGGTCCCGATGTCCATTCAATTTCGAGTTTTGAAGAGTTTAAGTGTTACCCGGTTGGAATAGAAGTCTCCTACATGTTTAGGGTTTGTCCTAAACATATAAATAGACCCCAAAACACAACTTGAAGAGGAGTCGAAGGGGAGAAAATCCATTGAAGTGAAGACAAACTTGCGGATTACTACTCAGTGAAGCAAACATTGATTTTTATAGCTTTTATTCATTATTTTGTAGTTCAATTATGCAAGTTATATTAGAATTGATTCTTATGTATATGAGTAGCTAAGTTCTTAATCTAGGGTTTTGGTGGAACCCGTTGGGGGATAAACTTATTGTGATATTAGTATAGTTTTGTTGATTAATCTATATTTGTTAAACGACATTCTTGTTATAGTTGATTGAAGGGCCCTCAATTAGATGTTCCTATTTATTATGTATCTACTTGAGAGAGAGTGCATATTTAGGTAGTTGTTTGAACAACATCACTCCCGGAGTATAGACGAAAGTCATAACCGAGGGTTTAGAGGTTGGATTAGAGATAACGATACCTCGGGTGCAATCTAAAGTGAACTGTAATGCAATCTAGCTAGCGTAACTTGAGAGAGTGCGTCTAGTAAATTATCATAATTACTTGAGAGAGATTTATGATAGATAGAGTGTTCATGATTGATAGAGACAACTAATCAAGCTATATGAAGTATCCGAGAAGTAACTTCACCAACGGGGGAAACCATAGCCTTAGACCTTTATCATAATTGTTTATAACACATTGTTAGTAATTTCTAGTTATTATTATTGTCAGTAGAATTAGTAAAACATTGCCAATTTATATTAAAAAGTCTTGAGAGAATTGATTGAGTAAAAGTTGCGTATTCTAACGACTTGATTGATACGTAAATTCCCTGTGGGATCGACTCTAGGCATAATACCCCGAATTATATTTGCAACGCCCGTAGTCTTTTATTAGACATAGTTGAGCATGATCACTTCATTCGAGCAGGTTGTTGACATAGCTCGAGATATTGAGTCCGTTCACCGCTAGGAGCTGGAGGAGAGGGAGGCCAAAAGGCCTCGTGGTTCGGGCAGTTGCACTGGTGCTCCCTTTAGGGGACAGTTTCAGCAGGGTAGGGGTCGTTCATTCAGGCCTTCTCAGTCAGGCCGTCCAGCATATAGTGGTGCCTCCTCGGGGCAGGGTCCTCGTGGTTCTCAGTTAGGCCGCACTTCATTTGGTTCCCTCCTAGCTCAGAGTGCAGCTCGAGCACCTCCAATCAGGTTTCTTCTATGCAGGACTCTTCTAGTGGTCGTACGGGTGCTATGGATTTCTATCAGTCCCCGCCTCCAGCTCCAGGGAACTTTTTTAAGTGTGGAGAGTTCGGGCACGGGTGGAGGCAGTGTCCCCGCCATTCCGGTGGATCTTCTCAGCAGAGGGGCCAACCCTCGACTTCAGCTCTAGTCACTTCACCACCCGCCCAGGAAGCCAGGGGTGGTGGTCAGTCAGCCAGAGGCCGCCTTAGAGGTGGAGGTCGAGCGTGGGGAGGTCAGGCTCGCATGTATGCATTTCCAGCCAGGCCGGATGCTATGGCCTCAGAAGCCGTGATTGCAGGTATTGTTTCAGTCTGTTTCCGTGATGCCTTGGCTTTATTTGACCCTGGTTCTACATATTCCTATATTTCTTCATATTTTTCCAGTTTTCAGGATGTGCCCCGTGAGTCTCTAGTTACCTCTGTTCATGTGTCGACTCTAGTGGGCGATACTGTTGTTGTGGACCGTGTGTATCGGTCATGCATGATATCTATGTGGGGTCTAGAGACCCGAGTGGACCTACTGTTGCTCAGCATGTTTGATTTTGAGGTGATATTGGGCATGGGTTGGTTATCTCTGTGCCATGCTGTTTTTGATTGTCACGCTAAGACTGTGATCTTAGCTATGCCAGAGTGTCTGAGGGTTGATTGGAGAGGTTCTTCCGAGTATATGCCTAGCAGGGTGATTTCTTACCTGAAGGCTCAGCGCATGGTTGAGAAAGGGTGTTTATCGTATTTCGCCTTCGGAGGGATGTCAGTGGTGAGACTCCCGCTATTGATTCAGTTCCGGTGGTTCGTGACTTTTCGGATGTGTTTCCTGCAAACCTACAAGGCATGCCACTTGACAGGGATATTGATTTTGGTATTGACTTGGTGTCAGGCACTCAGCCTATTTCTATCCCACCTTATCATATGGCACCAGCGGAGCTTAAGGAATTGAAGGAGCAGCTTCAGGAACTCCTGGATAAGGGGTTCATTCAGCCTAGTATTTCACCCTAGGTGCACCGATGTTGTTCGTAAAGGAGAAGGATGGGTCCATGTGCATGTGTATTGACTATCGGAAGTTGAATAGGGTTACGGTGAAGAACCGGTATCCCTTTCCCCGCATTGATGATTTGTTTGACAAGCTTCAGGGAGCCAGAGTGTTTTCCAAGATTGATTTGAGATCTGGGTATCATTAGTTGAGGATTCGGGATTCTGACATTCCGAAGACTGCTTTCAGAACCAGATATGGCCATTATGAGTTCTTGGTTATGTCATTTGGCCTGACCAATTCCCCAACTGCGTTCATGCAATTAATGAACATTGTGTTTCAGCCTTATCTTGATTCCTTTGTCATTGTGTTCATTGATGACATCCTGGTTTATTCTCATTGCCAGGAAGACAACATTTGAGAGTTTTGTTACAGAGGTTGAGGGAGGAGAAGCTTTATGCGAAATTCTCCAAGTGTGAGTTTTGGCTTTTTTCAGTAGCTTTCTTGGGGCACTTGGTGTCTAGTAAGGGGATTCATGTTGATCCAAAGAAGATAGAGGCGGTGCAGAGCTGGCCCAGACCGTCCTCAGCTACAGAGATTAGCAGTTTCCTTGGTTTTGCGGGTTATTACCGTTGCTTTGTGGTGGGATTTTCTTCTATTGCTTCACCTTTGACCAGATTGACCCAGAAGGGTGCTCCATTCAGATGGTCTGATGAGTGTGAGGAGATCTTTCAGAAACTCAATTCAGCATTGACTACAGCTCCAGTACTAGTTTTGCCTGTTGGTTCGGGGTCCTTACACAGTTTATTGTGATGCTTCTTGAGTTGGATTGGGAGTGGTATTGATGCAGGACGGTAGGGTGATTGCCTACGCGTCTAGACAGTTGAAGGTTCACGAGAAGAATTATCCAGTGCACGATCTTTAGTTAGCTTCCATTGTTCATGCCTTGAAAATTTGGCGGCATTATTTGTATGGGGTGCAGTGTGAGATTTTCACTGATCATCGTAGTTTGCAGTATCTGCTGAGGTAGAAAGACTTGAATTTGCGTAAGAGGAGATGGTTAGAGCTCCTCAAGGATTATGACCTTACTATCTTATATCATCCGAGGAAGGCCAATGTAGTGGCTGATGCCTTGAGTCGTAGAGCAGAGAGTTTGGGGAGTCTAGCCTACCTTCCAGTAGCAGAGCGGCCATTAGACCTTGATGTTCAGGCCTTAGCAGGTCGGTTGGTGAGATTGGATCTATTAGAGTCCCCGTGGGCGTTGGCTTGTGTAGCCTCCAGGTCTTCTCTTTACGATCAGACTAGAGCACGCCAGTATGATGATCCACATTTTCTTGTTCTTCAGGATAGTGTCTGTCGCGGTGATGCCAGGGATGTGGTTATTGGTGATTATGGGGTCATGAAGATGCAGGGCCGAATTTGAGTGCCCAATGTAGATAGGCTTCGAGATTTGATTCTAGCAGAGGCTCATAGTTCGCGGTATTCCATCCATCCGTGTTCCACAAAGATGTATCAGGATTTGAGGCAACATTATTGGTGGAGGATAATGAAGAAGGACATTGTGGAGTTTGTGGCTCGATGTCTCAACTGTCAGCAGTTCAAGTACAAGCACCAGAGACCAGGTGGATTTCTTCAGAGGTTTGATATTCAAGAGTGGAAGTGGGAGCGGATCACCATGGACTTCGTGGTTGGACTCCCACGGACTTCGAGGAGGTTTGATGCTATATGGGTTATTGTGGATCGGCTGACCAAGTCCGTGCACTTCATTCCTGTTGGTACTACTTATTATTCAGAGAGGTTAGTTGAGATTTATATCAGGGAGATTGTTAGATTGCATGGGGTTCCAATTTCTATCATTTCCGACAGAGGCACTCAGTTCACATCTCAGTTTTGGAGAGCCCTGCAGAGAGAGTTGGGTACTCAGGTTGAGTGAGCAAAACATTTCATCCTCAGACCGACGGGCAGTCGTAGCGTACAATTTAGATTTGAGGATATGTTGCGTGCTTGTGTGATTGACTTTGGTGGTTCATGGGACCAGTTTCTTCCACTAGTAGAGTTTGCATATAATAACAGCTATCAGTCGAGTATCCATATGGCTCTGTATGAGGCTTTATATGATAGGAGGTTCAAGTCTCCGGTTCGTTGGTTTGAGCCGGGAGAGGCTAGGCTGTTGGGAAAAGACTTAGTTCAGGATGCTTTGAGTAAGGCAAAGTTGATTCAGGAGCGGATTCGCACGGCGTAGTCTAGAGATGTGTCTTTCATGGTTGGGGATAAGGTGTTGCTGAAGGTCACCCATGAAGGGTGTTATGAGATTCGGGAGGAGAGGGAAGCTGAGTCCCAGGTTCATTGGGCCATTTGAGGTGCTTCAGAGGGTTGGGGAGGTGGCTTATAGGATTTCCATGCCTCCCAATTTATCGAGTATTCATCCAGTATTCCATGTTTCGATGCTCCGGAAGTATTTTGGTGACCCTTCCCATGTTTTGGACTTCAGCACGGTTCAGCTCGAGGGTGATATGTCATATGAGGTGGAGCCAGTGGCTATGTTGGGTCGACAGGTCAGGAAGCTGAGGTCCAAGGATATAGTTTCAGTGAAGGTTCAGTGGAGAGGGCAGCTGGTGGAGGATGCCACTTGGGAGACGGAGCGGGAGATGCGGGACAGATATCATCACTTATTCGAGACTCCAGGTATGTTTCTAGACCCGTTCGAGGACGAACGTTTGTTTAAGAGGGGGAGGATGTAACGACCCGGCCGGTCGTTCCATGAGATTTACCCCGTTTCCCCCATTTTTGCACTTGTTATGTATTGCTAGCCTATTTTTGTTGTGTTGGGTCAGTTGGTTTGGGTCCGGAATGATTATGGTGAGACTTGAGGCATTTAGTCTCTCAATGTAGCCTAATAGTTGATAAAGTCAATTGAGAGTTGACTTATTGGTAAACAACCTCGGAATGCGGATTTTATGGCTCGAATAGCTTCGTTAGGTAATTTGGCACTTAGTAGTGTGTTCAAAATATTTTGTGATGTCCGGTGAGAATTAGGCTGAAATTGGCGAAAGTTAGTTTTTGGTGATTTTCGGTCGACAGTGAAAAATGGGATATCGAGGTCGGAATGGAATTTCAGAAGTTGGGGCAGGTTCGTAATGTCATTTTGGATGTGTCTGCGAAATTTCAGGTCAATCAAAGGTGTTTTGGTTGGTTTCGGCATAGTTGGCGAAATTTGGAAGTTTCAAAGTTCATAGGCTTGAATTTGATGTAATTTTGGTGTTTTCGTGTTGTTTTTGGTGTTTCGAAGGCTCGACTAAGTTGGAATAATGCTATGGGTTGTGTGGTTGGGGACCCGAGGGGCTCGGGATTGATTTCGGATTGTTGGCGGGGTTTTTGGTCTTTGAACATTGCAGCAATAGCTGCTGGTGTTGACCGCACCTGCGGTCGGGCAGCCACAGGTGCGATGGGAAGTGCGCAGGTGCGAAAAGGTTAGGCATGAGATTTTTCCGCAGGTGCGAAGTGTTGGCCGCACCTACAAAGACGCAGGTGCGGAAGATAGGCCGCAAGTGCTGAATTTGTCCGTTAAGTGGGATTCCGCAGGTGTGCACCTGGGACCGCAGGTGCGGGTCTGCAGGTGCGGAAATGGCTGGCAGAAACATTATATAAATGCCCTCCGTGAAAATTCTCTTATTTTCACCATTTTTTCATGCAGGAGGAATTCTTTGAAGGCGATTTGGAGAAGGAAACTCGAGATTCTTCAGTAAAGGTAAGTTCTTTGGTTACTAATATCGTTCCTATGCTATTTTGTTCGGATTAGGCTTGAAAATTTAAGGATTTAAGTAGGAAAAGGTTGGGAAGAAGGGGTGGAGAATTGGAATTTCTTTTGAGGTTTTGGGTAGGCAATTGTGATCCGATTGTGATGATTTTGGTATGAGTAGAATCGTGGGAGGAAGATGTTTTTAGTGATGTAAAAATTATCGAATTCCGAGACGTGGTCTCAGGGCTCGGGTTTGGCCGAATTTTGAAATTTTGGGTGTAATTTGATAGTTTTCGATTGGAATGTGTTCCTTGGTTATATATTGATGATGTTAATTTGGTTTTGGCTAGATTCGGAGCAATCTGGATCCAATTTGAGGGGCAAGAGCATTGCGGACTAGTGTCGCGGCCCTGTAGAGGTAAGTAATGGCTATAAATCTTGTCCCGAGGGTATGAAACCCTGAACTGCATATTTCTCACTGATTTTGGAAAGGCGCACATGTCAGATGACGAGTATGTGGCGCATACTGATTTTTGGATTGGACTAGGTCCTCTCCGCGGCAACTAGTGAGTTGGATATTTACTCAAAACCTTATGTTAAATTATGTTCTAAAGATTTGTGAAATACTTGGGCTATAAGCGTTGTTTGGGGCCTTGTGCCGATCTGTTTAGACCCCTTGGGGGCTTTTACTGCTATTTTCCTCATTATTTGTTGATGATTTCACTCAGCATCATTGTGCATACTATTTTTCGAAACTCAGCCTGATTTACACTACATGAGTATTAAAATGATGTTTTTGGGTCGAGTACCCTATTTTACTGATTCGCCCGAGGGGCCTTTTGAGTGGTTCTGCTGACTGTGGCCGAGGGCCAAGAGTGATGGTGAGGTGCTGAATGATATTAGCGCTTGGGCTGAAGAAGCCCCTCCAGAGTCTGTACACACCCCCAGTGAGCGTACCGAGAGCCGAGTGACAAGTGATTGGGAGGCATGAGTGCCTGTGAGGTGATGGGTGATTGTTAGGCATGCTCGAGGGGATGATTATGATACATGTTTTTGCCCGAGGGGCTACTTATGATTTTACTACATTCATTTGCATACCAAATCCTTTTTTAAAAGTTGTTAAAAATGTGTTTCCTTGCTACTTAGACTTGATTTATTTTCATTACTACTGAGTTGGCGTACTCACATTACTCCCTGCACCTCTGTGTGCAGATTCAGTAGCAAATATCGAGCCTTAACCTGTTATTCCGCGCGGAGCCAGATTTACGGGATATAGAGGTAGCTGTTCAGCATTCGCAACATCTCGTTTTTCCCTTCTTGTTGTATTTAGCTTTTATTCGAAGGTTTTATATTATAATAGTTTATTTTGGCTTATTTCCTCTAGATGCTCATGACATGTTGGCTCGGGGTTTTGGGGTTGGTAGTATTGTATAATTGGCCTACTTTATTTAGTAATTTCTGTATATTTTATGAAATGCTTGAAACTTGATTGGGATTTTCAAAAACAAATTGCGAACATGCGGTAGTCGGCTAGCCTAGTTCCTTGATAGGCACCATCGCGGCCGGTTTAGGATTTGGGGTCGTGACAACTTTGTTATAAATGTATGGCATAAGGATGGAATCATTGATGAATTACTTCATTATCATATTAATGATGTTTTTAAGTAAACGTAAGAAGTCTATAAGGGGTTATATGGGTTATACGGATTCCAATCGAGCTTGCCGCTCAAAATAATTGTTGAACTAATCGAAGAGCTTATTGTGAGTTATATTGTTGTTGGTTGGGCTATTTGGTGACTTTTGGTAACATATGGGATGTAGTTAAAACAGGGGAGGTGCTGTCTGTTTTCTTGTAGAATATCGATTTTGAAATATGAGAGTTGCAATGCTTATATGATGACGACGAATTCGGGTTACTCATTGTAGACGTAAGAAGATCATATTGAGCTTGATTGACGATTGGAGATGTAATGACCCGACCGGCTGTTTTGCGTATCAGGACCCCGTTCCCCTAAATGAGACTTCCCATAGCGGCTTATTATGATTTATGACTTGCGGGGATGGGTGGTTCGGGATTCGGAAGCATTTAGAGTGGTATAGGAACACTTGGTTCCTTAAGGTTGGCCTTTTAAGGCCAAGTTTGACTTCGGTCAACATTTTGAGTAGCCGACCTCGGAATCGAGTTTCGACGGTTCCGACAGCTTCGTATGATGATTTCGGACTTGGGTGTATGTTTGGAATGGGTTTTGGATGACTCGGGGGTGTTTCGGAGCCCAATATCAAAATTAGAGTTTCCTTAAATTTGAAATTTGGTTTGGAACGCGTTTTTGTGTTATCAAGTTCCGAACAGAATTTTGAGATCGGGGATAGTTCTGTTATGTCATTTATGACTTGCCTGCAAAATTTAGTGTCATTCCGAGTAGTATAGGTCGGTTTGGCGCATTGTTAGCGAATTCAAGAAAACTTAAACTTCCTAAGTTTGGTTCTAGAGGTTTTGAGGTGTGATTTTGTGTTTTAGCTTTGTTGCGGGTGTTCCGAAGGGTCGAGAGAGTCCGTATTATGATTTGGGACTTGTTGATATATTTGGACGGGGGCTCGGGTGGGCCCAGGTGCCTCTCGGGCACCAAACAAGGCCAAAAACTAGCCGAAGCAGTTGCTGGTGCACCTGATCTGGTGTGACCGCAGGTGCGGTTGCCCAGTCGCAGGTGCGAGACTGCTCATGCGGTCCCAGCCTCGCAGGTGCGACCCCCGGGTGGGCTGCCCAGTTCTCCCAGGTGCGGGCCCTTTCCCTCAGGTGCGGAGCCGCAGGTGTGGACTCCTGCCTGCAGGTGCGAGCCCAGGCCCTTGGCCCATTTTCCACAGGTGCGAGACCGCAGATGCGGTCCTTGAGCCGCATGTGCGGAACCACTGAAGGTAGTGTGTTCTTTTAAACACGGGAAATGTTCATTTTCTCCATTTTTCTTCCACTGTTGACCTAGGGAGCTTGGCAAAGGGCCAATCCACCTAGCTACTGAAAGGTAAGTAATTTCTACTCTAGTATTAATTTAATACATGAAATCCTAGGTAGATTAACCTCCTAATTAGTGAAAAATCAAGGGTTAGAGTAAAAACCTAGGGCTTTATGGAATTTGGGGGATTACCCGCTAAACTAGCTATGAAATCATACAAAAATCATATATTAATGACCCTTAGGGTATGGATAGGTGTTTCCTTCAAGAATTTTTGGAGTCCGAGCATGTGGGCCCGGGTGTATTTTTGGGATTTTCCAAAGTAGGTTGAAATAACTACTTAATTAGGTAAATTTCATACTTTTGAGCATAGATTAATTCATGTATACAATATTTGACTAGTTCCGAGTCCTTGAGAGGCAAGTTTGGGGTGCGGGCGTGTTCTTGACCCCGAAAGTGGGATTCTACACGAGGTGAGTCTCTTTTCTAACCTTGTAAGAGGGAATTGTCCCCGTAGGTGATTATAAATAATTGCATGTCCTTATTTGCGGGGGCTATGCACGCACGAAGTGACGAGAGTCCGTGCGTAGCTACTACTATGTTATGTTGGGTAGTTCTAGGACTCAGAAGCATGCTTATATGTGCCTTACATGTATTCCTAAATGCATTTTGAGTTGCTTATTATCCTTGAATTGGCATGAGAATATTAGGAAGTTATGTTCCATATTATATTGCTTAAGTTCTTTCTTTAAAGTATAATCTCTGTTAACTCCTTAAATATTGATAATTTTATGTATGTATGCGGCACCCGCGTCACATATATGATTTGTGAGCGGAATAGCGCTACTATTATGTCAACCACATCGCATGTTCGATTCGCGAGCGGGGTAATAGATGCATCTATGGTTTGTGCCATTCGACCCTCGGCAGTGCACATTTATTTTCGCGGCGCTTCGGCCGTACGCTTTCGGCCTATTATGTGCTATATGATTTACTGGGAATTTGTTGTAATTGTATAAACTGTTTCATGTGAAAAAGGGAATTTAGTACATTATATGCTAGTGAAATTTGACATGCAAAGATTACAACTATACTTGATATTTTATGTCTTTGTGATTACTACGACTGTTATGCCTGCCTAGTTCCTATTAAATTATGTTATGTAAAAATATTGACCCTAGTAAGTATCACGTCTACCTCTCGTCACTACTTCTTCGAGATTAGGCAGACACTGGGTACATATCTGTTTATGTACTCATGCTACGCTTCTGTACTTATGTACATGATCTGAGACAGGTGCATCTGGGCATTTACCCGGAGCTCGTCCCTGACGTATACTTGGCGTGGACGTCTCGGTGAGCTGCTTTCCCTGACGTATCTCTCTGGAAGCACCTTGAAGTTCCTCTTTTCTTTTGGTATGTTTGTATTACTTTTCTTCAGACAGTAGGGCAAACTTGTATTTTCTTTTGGATACTCGTTTCTATTAGATGCCCGTAGACCTGTGACGCCAGTTCCTAGCATGCCCACGTAGTGGATATTTTATTCTTTTGGGTTGTAATTATCGGTGGTGATTACTATATTTATTGCACACTTTGGTCGTCTAAGTCGCTAATTTACTTCAAATTTATGTTTTTGAAAGAAAAAACCTCTTAAGTATGGTGAATTGTTTTATAAATTAAAAAGGGATCACTAGTAACTTAAGGTTGGCTTGCCTGACATCGTAGTTGGGTGCCATTGCGACCTAAATTAGGATTTGGGTCATGACAGGAGAGAAGATTACAAAGGTATGTTAAGACACTTCCTTCTTTCTTTTGGCATGATCTAAAGTTAAACGAACGTACACGATACACTAATTTAACGGATCTACTCCTAGAAACTAAGGTTGTCCATGTTTTTCTTTCCTTATAAAGTTATTCTAAGAAAGTGTGTATGATCCTTGAATCCTACGGAGGTTCATATTGATGGTATGATGTACATAATGTTAATGAAAGATTCAATGACCTTACGTCACTCCGAAAGGTTTAGAATGTGATTCCATGAGTCCAACATGCATTATATATGTATCTACTTTAGTCTATCGATACGCGCTATAGTCGGCCGGGTGCGGCACCTATTGTGCAACCTCTGATCAGTTGGGTTTATCGAGATCCACGTGGCCGGGTACGATTCTACCGAGCCTTATGATGGCCGTGTATGTTTTTACCTTGTCCTCATCGAGGCCGGGTATCCTATGATGATGATGATGCCCACAGAGCCGTATGTTTTTAAAATATTATGTATATATATGTATCACGCATTTTATGTCACTATCTATGAGAGGCACTCAGATGCTACAAGTTGTATCTCCTATATCTCTCTTTACATTACTGTTCTTATTTATGCTTTTTTGCCTTACATACTCAGTACTTTATCCGTACTGACGTCCCTTTTTCCTGGGGACGCTCTGTTTCATGCTTGCAGGTCCCGATAGACAGATTAACAGTCCTCCTAGTAGGCTATCGTCTCAGCGGAAAGTGTTGGTGCACTCCATTTTCTATGGAGTTGCCTTTTTGGTCAATATGATTTGGACATGTACTGGTTGGTATGGCGGGGCCCTATCCTGACCTTTATGATATTTATGTACTCTCAGGGGCTTTTAGACAGATGTCAGGTATATGGATACTTGTATGGCCTTGTCGGCCTATGTTTTGAGTTTGCAAATGATCATGTTAGCCTTATAGGCCCGTATGTCACATGTATTAGTTTCTATATCATGTTAGGTCGTCCTATGTCTAGCATTTCCTTATGTTTTACTTAAGTTATGTCATGATGACCCTTTTATCACATTTACCCATTATAGTACGATAAGGAAGATATGTTATACTGGTACTCGGTTGAGTAAAGCACCGGGTGCCCGTCGCAGCCCTCCGGTTTGGGTCGTGACAGAAGTGGTATCAGAGTAGTTCTGTCCTACGGAGTCTACAAGCCGTGTCTAGTAGAGTCTTGTTTATGGGTGTGTTGTGCACCACACTTATAAGTAGGAGGCTACAGGGCATTTAGGACTGTTACTCTTTCTTCTTACTCTAGATCGTGTGATAGAGCTCAGTTGTAAGAATTCAAACTGCTAAATTCTATTTTATTCGTAATACAATGATACCTCATCCAAACATACAGTTGGTAAGTGACTGAATGTGGCTGTGGAAGAATTAAGTCAGAGGAACTCCATTTTGCATCATGTTTATGATGAGTAAATGTGAGGTCTTCAGCAGATTATGTGTATTAAGACGTGTAAGATTATTGATAAGGAGCCCTAAGGAATGAATATCTATCCATCTATATGGTAAAAATCAATAAGAGAATTAGAAGGTAGATACAAGTTTCAACAAGTAAAAGAAACAAGGTGAATAAAGGTACGAGGTACCCAGTTAGTGAAGATTATCAGTATTTACAATTGAGGTAGAGAAATATAAGTATTCTGAGTTACCTTCAACAATAATAGAGGTATGTACAATTTTCCACACCCATCTCAGTTATGCCATATGGGAGTTAACAGATATAGTTTAAGAGCAGGATGTGATATCAAGATCCCACTGGGGTTAGAGTAATCCAAAATTGTGGATTGATTGTAATCATTAGCTAACATTTCCTAAGGATAGTGAAAATGTGGTAATAGATCTCCTTGTGAGAGACCCATATGGTGAACTCTAGAATAGTACAGTCAGATATGAATACTAGAATATTCAGAAATTTCAGAAGATAGGCAGTGGGATCCTAGAAGGGATAAATATTTACCTTAGTATGACTCCATCCCCTAGTAACAAAAAAAAAGGAGAATGTTAGGTGTCTCGAAGAGCCAGTGAGATGAAGCAGGCGGGAGCTAAAAGTGAAAGAACGTTTTGTTGAAGTCTTCATAATAAGGTGATAGACAGAAATATTAGCAGGAGAATAAGAAGAGAGTAAATGAAACATTATGAGTAAGATGTGATAAATGGCTAATAATGGTAAATCAAAATATGACAGAATGACAGAGTCTATAGTCAAGTGAAGGAAAATACAAGAGGAGACAGGCCTTGAGACAATAAAAGTATAAGCCCTAAAGTCATATACTTATTTTGAGAAATCAGTTGATGAGTCCACGTGTTTACCAGAAGGAAAAGTTAGACCCCGAGTAATAGAAATTAGTATGGGATAGTAAACAAAAAAAAAAAAAGAACATGAATTAGGGATCGAAGGAATTTGTAATAGTCGGCATCGTTTCAGAGATCGTATTTCGAAAACAATAAAATGAACAATAGAAGAATAACCTTCAAAGGTCATTCATGAAGACGCTTCCCTAAAGCAAGAACTATGAGCAGAGTTAAGCTTAAGGGACTAAATGTTCCAATTACACCAGGTGTCACCCTTGTGCATAAGAAATTCAATTATCCCTGGTGTAAAAGGGTTACCGCAAGGCGAATAATATGTGAAAAAAAATGCCAAAGATGAAGAGGTAACTATCGAATGGTAAAGGAAGAATGCAGTAAAAAGGTGAAAGGAATGAGATTGCATTTATTCAGATCCTACAGATGTAATATGATTCTAGAACAGTATGCAAGCATGACGCCGGGGAGAATCAATAAGGGTTTCGCACTCGATGATATTGTTAAATAAGTGGGAATGAAAACTTGTTACATAAGGATCCCATACAAGAGGTAAGTTAAGACAAAGGACATAACCTAAGAGGCGTTATATAAATTACAGATATGAGAGTGGACCAACGGGTAATCTGTAGTTGATTTTGAGCCTACTTACGGATAGATAGGAGGATACAGACAAATCAGTAGATCATGCAAGATAAACGTAGTGAAACCCAACATAGGAAATTCAATCTCTCACATATGACATCGTAATCCTCGAGAAATATTCAGATAGGAGTTGGGGTATTAGAAGGTACAATATAAGTGTTACGGGAATAAAAGGGAGTGCTAAGGAGACATTTGGAATTTCAATTTAGAAGCAAACCTACGAGCACAAGGGCGCGAAGGTAAGTAACTAAGGATAATGATAGGTGAGTAAGAACATCAGAAATACCGTGGGATATACAATGTGATGAGCTTGCAGCTTTACAAGAGTCAGAGGGTCTTCCCTAAGCACTGCAACGAAAGACTAGTTGAGGAAATAAGGAAGAAGGCTTCAACATAAACATGTGACCTAAAGAAGAAATGGTCTTGTAACAGTAGTCTCACTATAATATGCATGTACTCTATAAGAAAGTGGCACCTATCGTGGCTAATGAACGGGAAGAAAAAAAAATCAAAAGTTGATAATTGAGATCATATGAGTTACATGGAACTCTAGTATTCGCGGGTACTAAGATAAGCCAAGTATCCATGCAGCAAGTGGAAGAACGACCAGGAAAAGTAATTGCTTACATCTAAAGATGACTGAGAAGGCACAAAAGGAAATATATGGTGTTAGCAAGTTAAAGAAATGTTGCGAGTAGTATATATAGATATGTATAGGTAGCAAGCTAAAGTATCATAGAGTGATAAGGTTTTTGGTATATAGGAGTAAGGATAAGAAAAGGTGAGTGAGAAGGTGACGAGAAAAGGTAAGTCCTCGCGATTAAACACATCACTGATGGTTTTTATAAGTTGTAGAAAGCTCGATACATCCTGAATGAACTCAGAGGAGTCTAAGATTAGGAGAAATTAGAAGATATTAAATGGTGCCCTATTAGTAGAATAAGGGTGTAAGTCTGATAGATAAGAGGAAGACGTTTAGGCCTTTGACTGAGTAATGATTTAAGGAAAAAGGGATTTCATGGATGAAATAGGATTAGAATACCCCCTCCCCCCATAGGATGAATCACATTGGGATGCTATGAAATACAGTCATTAGAGCATAGTATCGTCCCTAAGTGGATCAGGAAAATCACTTCAGATGTTCCCCTATGAGACGTAAGCCCTAGTGACGATATATTACATAAGAGGTTTCATGTTATCAGTGGTAGATTTTAGATCAACATTAAGGTGAATCAACAATAGATGGATTAAAAGTTCCAAAGTATGAGATGATATTAGGTTGACATTCTTATGATGATCAGTAATGAGGAAGCACTAAAGGACTTAGATTTATACATATAGGATAAGCACCGACAGCGTAACCTATAGTTGGGTTGAAAATATCGGTAATAATAAACTAAAGTAAGTATTATGGTATAGTATGACCCACCTAGATGTAGTAAATCCATAAAGATAGATAATCGAGGCTATGAAACAAGATATATGAATAGTCGTAAGTTCGACAAAGTACCGAGTGAAGAACTTCAGTACACCTATAGATGCCCAGAGGGATAGCTTGTCGAGTTCTATATATGTTCACAAAGTGAGGTCTAGAGATTGGCTAAACGCTGGAGGAAAAAGGAGAGAAGAGTCTCATAGACTCACACACAAGGTCAGAAACGTACAGGCTGCATGAAATAAGGTAGAAACAGTTACGAGATTGGAAGAATTTCGACCACAAGTCATTGTGTGACAAAGAGGCCTAAAGGGGGGAATGCCCTAGCCTTTGGATTTATTCACCGAACAACTCCCTAAATGGAAAATACAATATTAAAGTATTCAAAAGCTATTTTTTAAGACAGGATAAGTGCACCACTCAACATTCGAGGACGAATGTTCCAAATGGGAAAATGATGTTACACCCCATATTTTCCTACATGAGAGTACGTCGTAAGTCAATTGATTTAAGCTAAAAAATGAGATCATCTTTGAAAGTATATAAAGTAACTTAATAATGTTACCTTGGAGGTTACAAATATTTATGATCATGAATAACGAGTACCAAGAGGGTTGGAAATATTAGAAGCTAAACCAATTGAAGAAAATAAGTTTCGTCGAAAGTCGGCAAGTTATGAATGTTATAATATGTAACTTAGGGTAAAACTATGGTTCTTAACATTATAAAGAGGTTATTCTATGAGTTATTTTTTTCGTGTTCTACATTTTGAAGTCAAGCAAGTTCTGGAAAAAAATAGGCAAAGGTCTTCACAAGTTACATTCACAATGTGCTGAAAATTAGGTAAAATGTAACTGAGATTTTCTCCCAATATACTTGGATTTATTGGATGATCTACCTACAAAATTGAATATCTATGGGTTTATTTTCCAACTCATTATACCGTTTTTCTATACAACGTCATATTAGATAGATATTCGCATTTTAGCGAGACTGCGCCAAGCAGCTCTCTATGGGACCCACATAGGCGGTTTGGATATGTTGATATATATAAGATGTCTCAACCCCGTTTTAACTCGTTCATTTTCAGTATATTCAGACCCTATACACCTAAAAACACTTTATCAAGTTTATCTCATGATCCAAGACCCAAACAAAGGGAAAAAACACAAATCAAGTGTCGGGAATCCCGTCGCACTAGTAAGTTTCTTGTTCTTCTTGTTGTTGCAGATTTTTGGGTGGTTCCAGCTCGTGTGGGAGATTTTTTTAAGTGGTTTATGTTCTGTATAATAATCTCCTATGGTTTTCACATCAACCCTAGGTTATTTCAAGTCTTGCAAATGGATTACAACATATTTCAACATCGAAAGTTAGTTCTAGTAAAGAATAACACCTCTTTGAGGTTGTGTTGTCATTAAGGATAGTTGTGGGCTGTGTTTTGCTGAAATTTAAAGTTTCTGCTACTGGTTAAGGTGATTATAACAGCCTACTAATTGTGATTAATCTTGCTTGTATGTTGGTTAAGTTGTTAGGATAATAAACTACAATATAATACTTGGATTAGCTTAAGTCACTTCTATTGTGTTGTATTTTCATTGAGGGATATTGTAAGCTAAAATATAACTTGAATTTCAACTTGAAGCTACTGTAGGATGTATGTGTATTGTGTTCTTGAATGTTCTTAAGGTTATCTTGATGTTGATTAAGTTAAATGGTTGGACTAGACATGAACTAGTGAATAAAGTTGCAAATTGAAGAAAGTTGGAGTTGTGGATTGTTTACTTTGTTATAAATGTATGGTATAAGGATGGAATCATTGATGAATTACTTCATTATCATATTAATTATGTTGTTAAGTTAACGTAAGAAGTCTATAAGGGCTGATATGGGTTTTATGGATTCCAATCGAGCTTGCCGATCAAAATAATTTTTGAACTAATCAAAGAGCTTATTGTGAATTATATCGCTGTTGTTTGGGCTATTTGGTGACTTTTGGTAACATATGGGATGTATCTAAAACAGGGGAGGTGCTTTCCGTTTTCTTGTAAAATACTGGTTTTGAAATATGAGACGTAAGAAGATCATATTGAGCTTGGTTGATGATTTGAGAGAAGATTACAAAGGTATGTTAAGGCACTTCCTTCTTTATTTTGGCATGATCAAAAGTGAAAAGAACGTACAAGATATGCTAATTCATGACGGATCTACTCCTAGAAACTAAGGTTGTCCATGTTGTTCTTTCCTTATAAAGTTATTCTAAGCAACTATGTATGATCCTTGAATCCTACTGAGGTTAATATTGATGTGTAACGACCCGGTCGGTCGTTCCGAGAGTAATAGCCCCGTTTTCCCAATTCTGCTTCATTATGTGTGGTTCACTTTCATTATGTTGTGCTAGATTGTTTGGCTTGGGTTTGGAATAGTTTTTGGAGAGAAATGAGACATTTAGTATCTTAAGTTGGCCTTATGGTTAGAAAAGTCAACCGGAAGTTGACTTATTGGTAAATGACCTCGGAGTGTAGATTTTATGGTTTGAATAGCTTTGTTAGGTGATTTGGTACATAGGAGTGTGTTTGGAATGTGGTTTTGATGTCCGGTGTAGAATTAGGCTTGAATTAGCGAAAGTTAGTTTTTGGTGATTTTCGATCGGCAGGGGAAAATAGGCTATCGGGTCGGAATGGAATTCTGGAAGTTGGAGCAGGTTCATAATGTCGTTTTGGATATGTGTGCAAATTTTCAGGTCAATCATATGTGTTTTGGATGGTTTCGGCATCCTTGGAGAAATTCAGAAGTTTCAAAGTTCATAGGCTTGAATTTGAGGTGATTTTAGTGTTTTTGCATTGTTTTTGGTGTTTCGTAGGCTCGACTAAGTTTGAATGAGGTTATGGGACTTGTTGGTATGTTTGGTTGAGGTCCCGTGGGCCTCGGGTGTGTTTCAGATGCTCAAACAGACATTTTTGGGCCTTAGGTGTTGTTGTTTTTCTGGTTTTCATGCAGCATGTATTTCTGCTCTGCGATCGTGTGAGAGCAATCGCGATCACGTAGCACAAGTAGAGGCAGGCAGGATTTTACTCTCTGCGGTCGCCTAAGGGTGTTCGCGATCGCAGTGTTTGGACAGCTTAGTCACTGTGATTGCGTGGGTGACTTTGCGTTCTTGTAGAAGGAATTTTGGGTGCGTGTTGGTTACTCTCCACGATCGCGACTGGAAGTCCGCGATCGCGATGAAGAAAAATTGCCTGGGCAGAAAGTTTAGAAGTTCAAAACGAGGGTTTTGGGCCATAACTTAAAACACCATTAGAGAGGTCGCGAGAAGGAGGATTTTGAAGAGATTTTCAGTGGGATTCTTGTGGTAAGTGTTCTTCAAGCACTTTTGGCCTAATTTCATGAATTAGTCTTGTTTTTTATCATATAATTTAAGGAATCAAAGTGGAAATTGGGGAAATGGTAGGAAAATTTGGGAAATTCTTTTGATGATTTGAATGGGTATTTGAGGTCAGATTTTGGTAAATTTTATATGGGTAGACTCATGGGAGGATAAGGATTCCAGTTTTGTAAATTTTATCTGATGCCGAGACGTGGGCCTCGGGGCCGAGTTTGGCCAATTTCGAGATTTTTGTTTAAAATTGGTAATTTTCGAATGGGTTTCATTCCTTGGCATATTATAATGATATGAATCTGATTTTTGGTAGATTTGGAGCACTCAGAGGCCCAGTCTAGAGGCGAAGGCATTGAGGGCTAGGTTTTTAGCCGGTTTTGAGGTAAGTAATGTTTCCAAACTTGGTTTTGAGGGTTCGAAACCCCAAACTACTTGTTATGTGATTAGAATTGGTGACACACATGCCAAGTGACGGGCGTGCGGGCGTGCACTCTGAGACTTGTGACCTGGTTCATCCCATGGCACCGCTTAGTGATTATTACCTGACGATATTTGTGCTTCTATTAGTGTGGTAATTGTGAACATGCTAGAAATCATGTTAAGTTTAAATGCTAGGCTTCACGCCAAAAATGCTGAGACCCGAGTGGTCGTATATTAATATCTCATTTGTGATTTATTTGATTCCATATACTCAGTCCTGTTATAGCATATCACTTCATACTTCAGTCTCAATATTGTTAATTATATGCATACTTATCATTGTTTCGGGCTAATGGGTGCATTTGTGATCCATGTGAGTGAGACTGGAGAGTAATGACTGAATGAGGCCGAGAGCCTGTTATTGAGACAGTTATGAAATCAGACTACACACCGCAACGATACTTAAATCATGCCTCCGTTGTCTTGATATCGCGCTTGGGCCACTAGGGCCCATCCGGAGTCTTTTACACCCCCAGTGAGCACATTGATGATAAGGGATGGATCTTCCCTGGACATGGATCTTGTCCGAAGCTGATGTTATGTGAGGGATGGATCTTCCCTGGACATGGATCTTGTCTGAAGCTGATGTTATGTGAGGGATGGATCTTCCCTAGACATGGATATTGTCCGATGTTGTATTCTGGAGATGGATCTTCTCCGTGGGGCTGGACTGGCCTTTTCCTCATTACGGAGTAACTTTGTTCAGCAGTGTTTATACATATTCCGGATGGAACTTCCCTGGGCCTAAGAGCCATATATAGTACTGGGTGGACTTCTGTGGGAGAGTTGTGAGCACTATGTGCATTTTCACATTGTGACATATTGGCATGCAGAGCATATTAATGTATATCTAGCATATTCTGTTGTTATTTTTTGATAAACTGTGAACATGCATAAATTTTGTACGCTGATGATTTAATTATTGTGGTTTAGTCCGTCACTACCTCTCAGCCCATAGTTTGGGTTCTTTACTTCCGATTTGGTGTACTCACGTTACCCCATGCACCTCGTGTGCAGATCCAGGTACACCGGGACCCGGTAGTGGATATTGAGCAGCTGTCAGAGTTTCATTGGAGTCGTCGAGGTAGCAGCTGGCGATCGCGACCTCGTCTTCTCTTTCTTATTCTACATGTTGTTCTTTATTTTGAGACTATGTTGTCCATTTCTCCTTTTTCTTTCTTCATGTTATAGTAGCTCATGACTGAGTGACACCGGATTCGGGGTTGGAGATTTTAAATTTTGTTTCAGATATTGTTTCAAACTTCAGATTATTAGTATTATCAGTAATCTCGTTTAAAATTGTATTTTTACTGGAAATTCAATTTAGCTTAGATAAAATGGGCGGCTTGCCTAGTTCTACGACAAGCGCCATCACGACTCCGAAATCTGGTCGTGACAAGTTGATATCAGAGCTCTAGGTTAAATAGGTCTCACCAGTCATGAGCAGGTTTAGTAGAGTCTTGCGGATTGGTACAGAGACGTCTCTACTTATCTTCGAGAGGCTACAGAACCTTTAAGAAAAATCTCACATTCTTGAACTCTTGTCATGTGGATCCATTAATTCAAGTTGAAGCGTAATTCTTTGAACTCCTTTCCTGTATTCGAACATGCACGTGAGCGCTCGGTATCAGCTGTGCGTCGACGGCTTGTGACTTCCATGGATGAGATGTGATTTTAGCATGTTGATAATGGGCCAGTATGGAGGACTTTAGGCCAGATTTCGTCTGTGGCTTGAGTGCTGAGATTTCGTTGTCTGAGTACATGTATTTGAGGACTTATATGTTCGTTGAGTGTTTGACTTCTGTCTGGAGTTGGTATATGGCCTCGACTCATGAGAGTATGGGAAGACCTCTTATGTTGTTTTGTAGCAAGTTCTCTTTTACCAGTAACTGATATATGTTGCAATTTGAGTTTAGATAACTTGTGGGAGTTGGAGCGGCTATTGCAATGCTGAATGCACGGTTGGAGATAATTTGGGATGTTTAATGGTTTGAGTTATGTATGAGCTTATGAAGGATTTAGTTGAATCCCATTGCGGTATTATGGCAATGATAGCGTATCTTCATTGTGGGTTATTGTTGTTTTGATCTATGGCTTTGAGCCAAGTGGGGGAGTCTACTAATGATTAGTTGGTTGCCCGATTATTTGCTGTATTGGTTTCAGTTTGGGGATATTTGGGAGAGTATTCAGCGGCTTATGAATTTTAGACTATAAAGCCTTATGCTTGGGTCTCGTGTGGTGAGTCTGGGTTGAGAATTGCAGTATTATGACAAGGAGAATTATCAATTCGAGGGTAAGTCAGAAGGAACTTGGATAAATAGGACAGCTTTGTAGTGGGTCGGATCAGCATGGTAAGGGATATGATTAGTTCTTTGGGTGCTTATGAGGGAATGAATTTCTACATGTGTTTCCTAGCAATTCTCTTGGGTGTTGATGACCTGCGTAGCGTGGTTAAGTTAGAAGGATTCAGTTCTGACTGTTTGGTGTTGTACAAATGGGATTCGAATAGTTCCCGATTGTTTCTATCACGGTTAGAGATGTGTATTTTCTAATGGCGTGAGGAGCATGGGAGGTATAATGATTTTTCTTCTAGATGGGATCAAATGTAAGTTCTTGGCTAGTTGGGTACGTAGTTGCTTGTGGCTCGGAAGGGGTTATGAAGTTTCCATATTTGTCACAGGATTGCATGGTGCATGTGGTACTTTTTGTAGAGTCGAGATTTGCATGTGTGAGTTCACGGTTCAGTTCTGGAATGAAGGTCAAAATTCTTAGGCAGCATTGGCAGTTTCAGATGACTAAGTAAATGATATCTACTAGTGGCTTGAAGTATTTCATGTGGACTAGCGTTTCTATGGGATCACTCAGTGTAGCGGAGTTATGTAGGATTCGTGTGTTTTGATTTTACGATGTGTTCCAGGCTTTTAGCATGATGTTGTGAGGGTAATTGTTAATGGCAGGATAGTCCTCTTGTGTGAGTCTTTTATATAATTTGATTGCGTTGGGATGTTGTTGTTGAGTGCACGAGTTGCACAGGTTATGGCTTCGAATTGTATCGATGTGTCATGTCATTAGAGTGGTCGTGTTGGATGAGAAGAGGTCATTAGACCTAGAATGAATATTGTCAGAATTGTCTACAACATAGTTGGAAGGATAAATATCGGGAGTCGGCTTAGAAATTTTCTATAATTCCTGTTTGGGAAGGGGGAGCTTCATATCTGACTGATCGAATGAATGGTTATTAGTTTCTACTTGTTTTTGTCATCATCAGTAGTATATGAAAGTGTTAGAGCGAGGAATTTCTTGACAAGAGGTTATGTACCGGTATTGGGTTGCTCTTAGCAGCTATTGTGCTTAGGAGTTATCGCTATGGGTATTTGAGTCACGCGGTGTATTATGTGATTTCATATGGGGTGCGTATATGGCTTGATCCATCATGTTCAGACTTGTTCAGTTTATAGTTGTGGAATTTTGATCTTGTATATTATTTAAGAAGTGAAAAGATTGGTTCTAAGGTTTATAGGTCAGTTCAGATTTTGAAATTTTGACTGTGTTGTGCTATTGGACCTATATGGGATAGGGTAACGTGGGATCACCCCCGAGTATATTCATGATAGGCTACGCGGCAGTTTGATGGTGTTGGAGGACAAATCCTAGCACGTTCGAGGATGAACATATGTTTAAGTGGGAAAGGATGCGACCCGGCCGGTCGTTCCGAGAGTAATATCTTTGTTTCCCCGTTTCTGCTTCATTATGTGTGGTTCAACTTCATTATGTTGTATTAGATTGGTTGGCTCGGGTTCGGAACAATTTTTGGAGAGAAATGAGACACTTAGTCTCTTAAGTTGGCCTTATGGTTAGAAAAGTGAACCGGAAGTTGACTTATTGGTAAACGACCTCGGAGTGTAGATTTTATGGTTGGGATAGCTTCTGTAGGTGATCTGGGACATAGGAGTGTGTTCGGAATGTGGTTTTGATGTCCGGTGTAGAATTAGGCTTGAATTGGCGAAAGTTAGTTTTTGGCGATTTCCGGTCGGCTAGAGAAAATAGGCTATCGGGGCCGGAATAGAATTCCGGAAGTTGGAGCAGGTTCGTAATGTCATTTTGGATATGTGTGCAAATTTTCAGGTCAATTGGATGTGTTTTTGATGGTTTCGGCATCCTTGGTGAAATTTAGAAGTTTCAAAGTTCATAGGCTTGAATTTTAGGTGATTTTAGTGTTTTTGCGTTATTTTTGGTGTTTCGAAGGCTCGACTAAGTTTGAATGAGGTTATAGGACTTTTTGGTATGTTGGTTGAGGTCCCGAGGGCCTCAAGTATTTTTCGGATGCTCAAACAGGCATTTTTGGGCCTAAGGTGTTGCTGGTTTTCTGGTTTTTTGGTTTTTATGCAGCAGGTATTTCTTCTATGCGATTGCGTGAGAGAAATCACGATCGCATTACGGAAGTACAGGCATGCAGGATTTTACTCTATGTGGCCGCATAAGGGTGTTCGCGATCGCAGTATTTGGGCAGCTTAGTCACTGTGATCGCGTGGGTGACTTTGTGTTCGCGTAGAAGGAATTTTTGGTGCGTGTTTGTTACTCTCTGCGATCGCGACTGGAAGTCCACAATCGCGATAAAGAAAAATGGCCTGGGCAGAAAGTTTAAAAGTTCAAAATGAGGGTTTTAGGCCATAACTCAAAACACCATTAGAGAGCTCAGGATAAGGAGGATTTTGAAGAGATTTTTAGTGGGATTCTTGTGTTAAGTGTTATTCAATCACTTTTGGCCTAATTTCATGAATTAGTCTTGATTTTTATCATGTAATTTGAGGAATCAAAGTGGAAATTGGGGGAAATGTTAGGAAAAGTTGGGAAATTCTTTTGATGATTTGAATGAGTATTTGAGGTCGGATTTTCGTAAATTTGATATGGGTAGACTCGTGGGAGGGTAATGATTCCAGCTTTGTAAATTTTATCTGATTCCGAGATGTGGGCCCGGGGGTCGGGTTTGGTCAATTTCGGAATTTTTGGGTAAATTTGGTAATTTTCGAATGTGTTTCATTCCTTGGCATATTATAATGATATGGATCTGATTTTTGGTAGATTTGGAGCACTCGGAGGCCCAGTCTAGAGGAGAAGGCATTGAGGGCTAGGGTTTTTGCCGGTTTTGAGGTAAGTAACGTTTCCAAACTTGGTTCTGAGGCTTCGAAACCCCAAACTACTTGTTATGTGATTAGAATTTGTGATGCACATGACAAGTGATGGACGTGCGGGCGTGCACTATAAGACTTGTGACCCGGTTCATCCCATGGCACCGCTTAGTGATTATTCCCTGATGATATCTCTGCTTCTATTAATATGGTAATTGTGAACATATTAGAAATCATGTTAAGTATAAACGCTAGGCTTCACACCAAAAATGCTGAGACCCGAGTGGTTGTATATTACTGTCTAATTTGTGATTTATTTGATTCCATATACTCAGTCCTGTTATAGCATATCACTTTATACCTCAGTCTCAATATTGTTAATTATATGCATACTTATCATTTCTTTGTGTTGATGGATGCATCTGTGATCCATGTGAGTGAGACTGGAGAGTAATGTCTGAGTGAGGCCGAGAGCCTGTTATTGAGACAGTTTTGAGATCGGATTGCACACCGCAGCGATACTTAAATCATGCCTTCGTTGGCTTGATATGGCGCTTGGGCCACTAGGCCGCTCCGGAGTCTTTACACCCCCGGTGAGCGTATTGATGATGAGGGATGGATCTTCCCTGTAAATGGATTGTGTTCGAAGATGATGTTATGTGAGGGATGGATCTTCCCTAAACATGGATATTGTACGAATGTTTTATTCCGTAGATGGATCTTCTCTGTGGGGCAGGACTGACATTTTCCTCAGTACGGAGTGACTATGGTCACCGGTGTTTATGCATATTCCGGGATGGAACTTCCCTGGGCCTGAGAGCCATATATAGTACTGGGTGGACTTCTGAGGGACAGTTGTGAGCACCATGTACATTTTCACAGTATGACATGTTGCATGCAGAGCATATTGAGGTATATCTAGCATATTTTCTTGTTATTTTCTGATAAACTGTGAACATGCCTAAATTTTGTATGCTGATGATTTAATTATTAAGGTTTAGCATGTCACTGCCTCTCAACCCATAGTTTGGGTTTGTTACTTCTGAGTTGGTGTACTCACATTACCCCGTGCACCTCGTGTGCAGATCCAGGTACACCGGGACTCGGTAGTGGATACTGAGCAGCTGTTAGAGTTTCATTGGAGTCGTCGAGGTAGCAGCTGGCGATCGCGACCCCGTCTTCTCTTTCTCATTCTACATGTTGTTCTTTATTTTGAGACTATGTTGTCCATTTCTCTTTTTCCTGGATTCATGTTATAGTAGCTCATGACTGAGTGACACCGGATCCGGGGTTGGATATTTTAAGTTTTGTTTCAGATATTGTTTCAAATTTCACATTATTAGTATTATCAGTAATTTCGTTTAAGATTGTATTTTTACTGGAAATTGAATTTAGCTTAGATAATATTGGCGGCTTGCCTCGTTCCACGACAGGCGCCATCACGACTCCAAAATCGGGTCGTGACATGATGGTATGATGTCCATAATATTAATCAAAGGTTCAATGACCTTACGTCACTCTGAAAGGTTTAGAACGTGATTCCATGAGTCCAACATGCATTATATATGTATCTACTTTACTCTATCGAGTCACATTATAGTTGGCCGGGTACGGCACCTATTATGCAACCACTGATCAGTTCGGTTTATCGAGCTCAACGTGGACGAGTACGATTGCATCGAGCCTTATGATGGTCGGGTACGTTTTTACCGAGTCCTCTTCGAGGCCGGGTATGATATGATGGTGATTATGCCCACAGAGACGTATGTTTTTAAAAGATTATGTATATATATATATATATATATATATATATATATATATATATATATATATCATGCATTTCATGTCACTATCTCTTAGAGGCACTCAGGTGCTACAGGTTGTATCTCATATATCTCTCTTTACATTACTGTTCTTATTTATGTTTTTCTGCCTTACATACTCAGTACTTTATTCGTATTGACGTCCCTTTTGCCTGGGGACACTGCGTTTCATGCATGTAGGTCCCGATAAACTGGTTGACAGTCCTCTTAGTAGGCTATCAGCTCAGCGGAAAGTGTTGGTGCACTCTAGTTTCTTCGGAGTTGCCTATTTGGTCAATATGATTTGGACATGTATTGATTGGTATGGCAGGGCCCTGTCCCGACCTTTATGATGTTTATGTACTCTTAGAGGCTTGTAGACAGATGTTAGGTATATGGATACTTGTATGGCCTTGTCGGCTTATGTTTTGAGTTTACAAATGATCATGTCAGCCTTATAGGCCCGTATGTCCCATGTATTAGTTTCTATATCATGTTAGGTCGCCCTATGTCTAGCACTCCCTTATGTTTTATTTAAGCCATGTCATGATGAACCTTTTGGAACATTTACCCAATATAGTACGATAATACATATATGTTTACTCGATTGAGTAAAGTACCGGGTGCCCGTCGCATCCCTCCGATTTGGGTCGTGACATTAGCGCAGTCGACTATATATATATGTGGATCGGGGTGCACGCCGCTATAGTTATTACACAACGCTGAGTGATTTAGTGTGCTGATTATTGAGCTTAGTGATAGAGGATGTGAGGCAGTGAGATTGAGTACTCTGAGAGTGAGTACATGATTCATCTCTGAGATACATGGTATTTACATGCACACATGACATACATGCATAGAGATACGTATTTCCTCATGTTATACGGTATCACGTCATTCATGACTTATTATACACATTGATATGTGTGCATATAGAGGTATTTTATACTTTTTATTTGGAAAGAAAATGAAACATTTTCATTTATTGTGGAAAGGATATTTGGAAAATTATATTTTTCAAACTTACTCGTACTTTTGGCATTTTCGGTAAGAGATTTGGTATTTTCACTGATATTCTTGAAAAGCATGGTCATTTTTTGGAACTGTGAACGAACTGAGCGTTTTTACTTCAGAGATACCTTTTTTATACTTGTATATTGCGGTTATGAACTGCTAATAAGGCAATGGTATTAAACCCGACCTAGTGTTAGCTCATAACTGCTTTCAACCTAAGGTTAGGTTTGTTACTTACATGGGGTCGGTTGTACTGATACTACACTTCTGCACATTGTGTGTAGATGTTGGTTTTTGTTGTTGCTGTGTTCTATGGTTGCGGGACTTGAAGGTGTACCTGCGTCCCTATTGTAGTTGTCTCCTTTATTCGGGGTAGCCTTAGATTATAAAACTCCGTTTGTACTTTTCAAACACACTATGTATTTATTTCATTTCCGCTTTGTAAACTCTATTCGTAGAAACTCATGATTTGTATCTAGTCCTTGGGAAATGTATGAGATTTAGTAAATTACTTTTGTTTAATTGCCTTGTGAATATTATTTGAATTGGATAGTTATTAGTTGGCTTACCTAGCGAGTTGGGTTAGGTGCCACCACGACTAGTCGATTTGGGGTCGTGACAATTCATATCCACATGAAATTATTAGAGGAATATGGAGGTTTCCGTGAGAAAATTACAAATGGGATTCAACACTTTATAGAAGGAAGATCTGATGGGACAAGAGATCTACCAATTTGGAAGTTTTATTCGCGACTTGGTGGCTCAATTGAGTGCAAAGGTTAGTGCGTGTAACGCCTAACAATTTAGTGATGAGTTGTGTGAAGTTGAACAAAATCTTCTAGGCCAAATAGAGGAGCTAAAATGAGAATATCAATCATTAGACCATGTTCTTGTGGATGATGCTGAGGTTGAGGAAGTATATATTATTGAGGATGTCAAAAATAATACAGTTTTGGAGTTGGGGAATGTTGGTCCTCATTCTAATTATTTTTCTACATTATGTTTGGATGGAGACATGGAGATCGAGCCTTTGGAGAGATGTATAGATGAAGAACAAGACCCTTATATTCTAAAATTTGCCACACCAAAAAGACAAAATGACATCCCTCACTTAAAGGCCAAGAAGTGCAAGATGCGACAATGTTTACTTGGTTATTTTGATATCACACCACCGCTCAGAAACGTGACAGAAAAATTGAAGCAAAATTGGGGCGCAATTCATATCGTAAAAATGGAAGGAAAAGTGGTGAAAGTGACAGCGTCGCGCTGAGACGTTTAATCAAGCGCTTGTTAGGAGGCAAACCAATTCAATTGTTTTCCGTTTCTTTTTGTTTATTATTATTATTTTTTTATTGTGTTATTTTTCTTGTAGTTTTATTTTCTTGTTTGGGAGGTGTAGGAGCATAGAGTCAAATCCATTAGGCGAGTGTAAAAGCAAGCATGTGGTTGAAACTAAGTGTGAGGTACGCACACAAAGAATCATACCTGGGAGAAGTCTAAGTATCTCGTGAGTTGCTAATGCTTCAGCCTTTTTCCTAGAAGGGAGTCTCTTTTACCCTCTTGTTATTTTCAGTGTCCATTGAGGACATTGCACAATTTTAAGTGTGGGGTGAGGAGATTGTCTGGGTGATTTTCTGTGCTATCTTAGCTTAGTTGTAGTACTCGTTTTAGTGTAGTAGTTTTTGTTAAAAAAACAAAAATTGAGAAAAAAAATTCATAAACTGGGACTTTTCCTGATGATGGATTTTGTGAACAACTTTATTGAGGGATTAAGGTCCAATGAAAAAAAATTAAGAATATTTTCTTTTTGTTCTAGTTAGTTTTAGTTAGATAATAATCCCCCTTGGTTTTTCTTTCTTGCATCGGTTCTTTTCCAAATGAAGTAACTTGAACCAGGTAAACTGTTTTAGTTTTAGGATTAGATTTTATTTTTTATTTTATTTTTTAATTTTAGGAATAGAAAAAGAGGGAGAAGAAAACCTTTTTTGAATTGGTTTATACTAGCATATTTAGGCTTGAGCTTGAGTAATACTTTCCTCTGAGTACTTAAGTAATGAATAAAATAGCAGACCTTCTGACACCTAAGCTCAGGGTTGTGACTTTGTATATACCTTATTCTTATCTTGTCGTTCGCTATAATCATGTCTGTCTTAGAGTAGAATCGATCCATCTTGATTGATACTTGTGCCATGTGTGGTGAGTATTTCTTACATATATTTCATATTTTGCAAATTAGTCTAGAACTTGCCCTACCTGTTATTGAAGCGAAATACAAGTGTTTCTCTGGTTAGAAGATGATAATAGGCTTTCTTTGATATGTCTTGTGAATTTTAGCCTTTTCAGATATTGTACCACTAGTTAGCCCTTTGAGCCTATGGCCTTTTGTTTGGAAGCCGTATTTTTGCCTTGATCTGTTTGTTGAATGCCTAGTTTTTGCACCATGCTTACTTGAGCACTATTGCTTAGACTGTGATATTAATTAATGATTTTGTATAAAGGGATGATTAAGTGTAAAATAGTGACCAATGATAGCTGCAAAGTGATGAAAAGGACCTCTTGAAAGAATGTTACATGAAAAAAAAGAGAATGGAAAAAAATTGCTTTGAAAACAAAATGAAACATCCTTGATGTGAGGGATATACTTGTGAAACAATAGATGAAGAGAGGGCTGAAAAATAAAAGTGAAGAGTAGAAAATAATGGGTGATGAAGTCTAAAAGTGCAAAGTTCTTAGGGAAGTGTAAGTCACTATTATATAGCTGTCCCATCCTTCCCCTAGCCAGCATTACAACCTATTAAAGTCCTATTTGATTCTATTCGAGCATACTTTATTAGTAGAGATGTACATAATAGGCAAGCCTATGGTTGTTTGTGCATACATGTGAATTCGTTTGTGAGTGCGAGAGTTGTTCTTTGATGTTGAGTCCTTAAATTATATTATTCTTTTATTTGAGAGTGTGGACTATTTCTTCGTGTGAGGGCACTTGTTTCATGATAGATATGTGTTGCTATTAGCTTTATTTGACAGAGTTGGTGAGCGACCATAAATTTTGTGAGTTAGAGTCCCTCTTTGAGGTTAGGAAGTTAGAAGTTTGTTGTTTGTTTGTATTATATATCTTGCACGATGATGAGAAGTGTGTATCTGATGGTTTGAGTTGCTATAGGGACTAATTTTTTAGTATCTACCAAAGTTGTGGTGTTTCTAGGCTATGATTTATTGAGAGTACTTTTAATGCTTACTCGAGGACGAGCAAGAGTCTAAGTATGGGGTGTTGATGTTCGGCAAAAAATACATATATTTAGCCATTATTTCTTCATATTCTAATACTTTTAATCGCCATTTGAGTATTAGTTATATTATTTTGTGCTTTATATTATGTTTTAACTATATAGGAATAAAACGGTGTGAGAATCAAGAGAATTGGAGCAAAATTGAATAAAACGCAGAAGAAAAAAAATATATAAAAGAAGAAGACAAGGGGACACCCTTTGATATTTGTCCCCCCAAGTAGAAGACAAGAAAGAATGCATTACAATGGCTAGAATAGAGTCGAATTTGAAAAGCGTACTGGATTTGGCGCTAAGTCCAGCGCCTCGCGCTGCTCTGGACGCGTCGTCGCGGGGTTTTCCTAGTTCATTCGGGACAAGGTTATTTCGGCCCTACACGGTCCCAACTCGTATAAAAGGATTCTTAAACCTATTTTGGAGGAGATATAACATACTTTGAAGGAGTATTCACATGGAGGAACACACACAACGCTTTGGAGGAGGCTTCTAACTAGTTTTTTTCTTCTCTTCTCTTCTCTTCTCTTCTTTTAATCTCATATTTTCTTTGTTCTAGAGTTTTGGATGCTACATAAACGTTGTAGTTTGAAGCTTGAATTTTTTTTATTATTTTATCATATTGGTTTATTTATTCACCATATCCAAGGAGAGGTGCCATGGTGTATGTTGTTCGCTGATGATATAGTTTTGATTGATGGGACGCGAGGTGGAATTAATGGGAGACTGGAGGTATGGAGGCATGTCCTGGAGTCTAAAGTTTTCAAGTTGAGTAGGACTAAGACGGAATATGTGGAATGTAAGTTCAGAAAAGTGACGGGGGAAGCAGATGCGGAAGTCAGGCTTGACTCACAGGTCATCCTCAAGAGAGAAAGTTTTAAGTCCTTAGGGTCAATTATCCAGAGATGGGGAGATAGACGGGGATGTTACACACCGTATTGGGGTGGGGTGGATGAAATGGAGGTTAGCGTCTGGAGTCCTGTGTGACAAGAATGTGCCACCGAAACTCAAAGTTAAGTTCTATAGAGAGGTGATTAGACCGACCATGTTGTATGGGGCTGAGTGTTGGCCAGTCAAGAAGTCACGTATCCAGAAGATGAAAGTTGCAAAAATGAGGATGTTGAGGTGGATGTGTGGGCACATTACGCTGGATAAGATTAGGAATGAAGATATTCGGAAGAGGGTGGGCATGGCTCCGGTGGAAGACAAGATGCAGGAAGCGCGACTTAGATGGTTCGGACACGTGCATAGGAGAAGCCTAGATGCCCCGATTAGGAGGTGTGAGCGGTTGGCTTTGGTAGGTACTAGAAGAGGTAGAGGGCGGCCTAAGAAGTATTGGTTCGAGGTGATCAGACAAGACATGGCGCGACTCCAAATTTTCGAGGACATGGCTCTAGATAGGAAGGTGTGAAGGTCGAGCATTAGGGTTATAGGTTAAGAGGTATTTGAGAATTAGGGTTGTAGGTTAAGGGGTAGTAGATCGATCGATTTATGTTGTGTTTCACACTTTTGCATAATATTTGTGGTACTGCTTTTCCATTTGTTTGCTGTCTCTCACGTTGCTGATATTATTTTTTCGGGTTTTGTTGTCACAGATTTATTTTTTCTGAGCCGGGGTTCTCCCGGAAACAACCTCTTTACCCCCTCCCCCTCCCCCTTCCCCCCGAAGGGGTAGGGGTAAGGTCTGCGTACACTTTACCCTCCTCAGACCCCACTGGGTGAAATTTTACTGGGTTGTTGTTGTTGTTGGTTTATTTATTCAATCTTGCGCTTAATAATTTGATTGCTTAATCACCAATTTAATGCTATCTATGAATCTAGGATTGAACTCGTGAGAGGGAATTCTATATTGCATATAAGATTGAGTAGAGCAAAATCTTAACTCTGAGGGGGAGCGGATTTGCAGTTAGGATAGGAATATACCTAATCGCCTTGCTTGGTTACTATACATGAACTATTAATGTGTTCTTGTTAATTCTAATTCCATAGGAATATAGGCGTTAGTTTAGCTTGAATAGGCGAGTAGTACTTCCAGAGAATGCTACGAGCAACATTAACCCCGTCAACCAATAACACAGGTAAATTAATTAGACGATTAAGTGGAATACTCAACAGGATTGTTAGCTAACCCATAGCTCTAGAATATTCACTCACATTGAATTCACCTTTAAGCTTGTCGTTGTTTTCTTTAATCTCTTAATTTGTTACTCTAGATTAATTTTAGTTAAATATTCATACCTTAGGATTCGCTCGAATAGATTAATTGTTTAGGTTTAATTTAGTTGATAGTTAATCACAAGTCTCCATAGGTACGATATTTGGACTTACAATCATATATTACTTGTCGACCATGTATACTTGCGTGTGCGTTTGGGAGCAACATAATGTGATCCGTTCCCAATACTCAGGTTCAAGATCTTTCCCTACTCAATCTTATATGCAATCTAAAATTTCCTTTCTCGAGTTCAATCCAAGATTTGTAGATAGTATTCAATTGGTGATCCTTGATAATAGGCTAGATTCATGTAGTTTAGCGTCTATTTATACTCCAATTTCATTATGCTTCACTATCCTAGGAAGGGTAAAGGATGTTAAAATGGATCTAATTGTGGATTTTATGTTTCGCAAGAGCAAGTTGTGCTTATGAGAACCTAGGATGGTGTTTGGAGATAAATTAAAGCGAGAACAAACCCTTGGAGTTAAGAGCGTGTGAAGGAAGGAAGAAGAAATGCGAAGGCAGAATGATACGCCATTAGCGCGGCCATAGCGCGGCCGCGCTAGTCCAGGTGCAATATAAAGATTGGAAGGACATAGCGCGCCCATAAGCGCGACCGCTAGCCCATCAGTCAGAAACATAACACATTGCCTTTTGCGCGGCCAGTAGCGTGTCCAGTAGCGCGACCGCGCTAGTCCAGTTCCGTACGCGTTATTTCTGGGGTAAAATTGGAAGCTTGGGAACAATTCCCCTTAACCTATAAAAGGTCCAGCTCGCCCAAAAGAAAGGATATCTAGGTTTTAAACTTGTTTTAGATCAACTTGGAGGAGGAGAACAAGTGTGAGAAGACCCGGCTAAAATTATCGTTTTTCTATTCTCCATATCTTGTAATTATTTTGGGGATGATGAATTATTCTATACTTTCCTTGTATTTTAGCACAAGTAGCTAAACAATCTGTCTAGGGTTGATGGAACCAATTGTTAGATGAAGTTTTGACTCAATATTGTTATAATCGATTCGGGTTTAATCTAAGATTGTTCAACTATGCTTTGTATGGTGATTAATTGAATGGGCCCTTGATTAATCGTGTCTAATTGCTTTGTGTTGCTTGAGAAATAATACCAGGTTAGAATGTTGTTGAACAACACCACTTTTGGGTAATTGAAGAGATTCATTACTTGAATTTAAAAGTGGGGTTAAAGATAACGAAACTTTGGTGGGATAAGTTAGAGCTACATAAATTATCAACTAGAGTAGTTCGAGAGAATGCTCTAGTAAATTACTGTAGTTGATCGAGAGATAATTGCAGTAACCCATAGCTCATAATCCTCATAGATTAACACGGTGAGATTATAGAAAAAAAGTCAGAATTAGTCTAGAAATTGGAGAAATCACTGCCCTAGATATTTCTACCATTGAGTTATCTTTAATGTTAAATATTGTTAGTTTTTAATATCAGTCCCTGTAGTTAATAAATCCAAATAATTATTGATAAAAATATTGCACCCAGAAATTGTCTGAGCTTATATTAGCATCACTGGGAGTTGTAATAGATAGGTTAGTTCCTTCAGGATTCGACTCCAGACTTGAAACCGGATTATATTTGCAATGACCGCTTTGTCTTTTATAAGGCATAGTTGAGCGTAATCAAATTTTGGCATCGTTTCCGAGGAACTAACGGTGTTATTTGTTACAACTCATAAGTATTACTAGAATTATTAGCTTAGCTCAATTTTCCACAGTGTTAAATAATTTTTCATTGAAATTCTCACGTTTGAATTCTCTTGTGATGCAGGTGTATGCCTAGAAACTCTTCGAGGACTGGTGAACTTCTTGAAGGACTCTCAGACCCCGAGAAAACATTTCGGGCATTAAACTATGCTAACAAGAAGGACAAACACTTACCGCAACTTGAAATGGAAAACATGGATAACGTCAACGCAAACAATCGAGTACCTTTTGTACCAAACAATGGAGTGGTGGCACCTCTTGTACCAGAAGCTGCAATCTATGATTGGGCACATCCAACAGCTGACAACCTGGAGAATAAGGTATTGTTCTCCGGGTCACACATTGAAGATCCTCAACAACACCTAAAAAAATTTCTGTCGATTTGTGTGACCCAAAGGCAGCCAAATGTGACTCCGGAAGCCATCAAGATGCTATTGTTCCCGCTCTCAGTGACTGGGGAAGCTCAGACTTGGCTGAATTCACTCCCAATAAACTCCATTTCCACGTGGGAGGGATTAGTCAAGCAGTTCCTGAATAAGTTCTACCCTCCCAACAAGACTGCAAGACAGATTGACGAGATATTGCAGTACAAGCAGAAGCCCACTGAGACCTTGCAGGAGACTTGGGAAAGATTCAAAGGGATGTTAGTGAAGTGTCCTCACCATGGGTCTAGTTGACAATTTGAAAGAAAATGTAGACGCTTCAGCTAGGGGTGCTTTTCTAAGCAAGACATTTACTGAGTGCAAAATCCTTCTTGACAAGATGGCTCAAAATTCAGGATGGATGATGAGAGGTATGACCCTGACACCGATAGTGCATTAAGTTCCTCTTGACCCAAATAATTCACATGCAGAGAACATAGCCACACTCATGACCCAGATGAGTATACTGACGAAGAAGATTGACGAGATGGGTACAAAGCAAGTGCATATCGTTGATACAACAAATGGAGGACTGTGTACCCCTTGAATCAATCAGTCTTATGTGTTTTCATGGAGTGGAGAAGGTGACAACCATGGTCCCAGAGAGGATATGAATTATGTTATAATTTTGGGGGTCAGAGGCAAGGAGGACAACAATGGGGGCCAACACCCAACCAGCAGTACAGACCTAACATCCCACAACCTAGAGGTGTACGGCCACAAGGCCAATTGGTTCCATATCAAAGACAACAAGGCTATCAGCAGTAGAACCAACACCAGTTGACATATGAACCACCCCATCAACAACAAGACAGAAACATGGTGGAGATCAGGGGTATGCTGCAACAACTCATCAGCACGAATGGTAAGATGCATGAAAAGTTGGCAGTACACGATGTAGCAATCAAAGGATTGAAACTCAACTAGGGAAGCTGTCCATGGCCTTGAATAACCACCCCCAGGGTGCATTACTGGCTGACACATACATTAATCTAAAGGAGAAAAACCCAAATCAGCTGATGGCAGTTAGTCTTAGGAATGGGACAAATTTAGACAGGGAGCAAGAGGTTTCTCAACCCATAATAGAGACTACACCAACCCCTCCAATTCTAGCCGAGATAGATGAATCAACAGAACTCACTGAAGTGGTGGTTGAACAAGCCCACGTTAAAAAGGATAAGGCCAAAGAAAGTGAGCAAGTTGCAGAAAAGTGGCTCCTCTTGTGCCACAAATTCCAACAAGGAACAGCAAGCAAGCAGTGGACAAAAAGTGATACATGCATCATTCCCTCAGAGATTGGCAAAACAAAAGAAAGAGGATCAATACAGGAAATTTATGGAGATGCTTCGTCAGATTCAATTGAATATTCCTCTAATGGATGCTATGAGGGAAATGCCCGGCTATGCAAATATGATGAAAGACCTGATGTCACAGAAATTTGACTTCCAGGACCTGTCCACAGTAACTCTGACAACAGACATGCAGTGCGGTAGTGAGTAGACCCATGGCTCAAAAGATGTCTGATCCAGGTAGCTCCGCTATTCTGTGTACCATTGGGAGTTACGCTTTGGCAAAAACATTGTGTGACTTAGGAGCCAGTATAAACCTGATTCCTTTGGCAATCTACACAAAGTTGGGCATTGGCAGAGCTAGGCACTGACTGAGCGCACGGTAAAAAGACCGACAGGATTATTGATGATGTGCTAGTGTAAGTGGGAATGTTTGCATTCCCTGCGGACTTTGTTATTCTGGACTGCCAAGTAGACGAGGAGATTCCCATCATTTTGGGAAGGCCATTTTTAGCCACTGGGAGAGCACTGATTGATTGTGAGACTGGGGAATTAAAAATGAGGTTGAACGATGAAAAAGTGATATTCAACATCCAACAATCCATGAGGAGACCCAGTGAATATACAAACTGCTCACTATTGGAAGTGGTGGATATGATCCTACATGATGAAGATGAGACCCTTAATGCCAAAGATCTGTCGGAAGCTTGTTTGACAAATTTAGAGGAATTGGATGGCGAAGGGTTGGCAGAATAGGTCATGGCACTCGAAGGCCAAGGCTTTTGGAAGAAGGAACCTTGAGTTGAGCCCCTCTGTTTATAAGAGAGAGCTACACCACCTGCAAAACCATCAATTGAGACACCACCACAACTGGAGCTGAAGCCACTTCCAGCCACCTCGGGTATGCTTTCTTGGGTCCCAATTCTACTTTGCATGTTATCATATCATATAGTTTGCTAGTTGTGCAGGTTGAACAATTACTGAAGGTGTTGCAAGAGTGCAAAACTGCCATTGGTTGGACCATGGTAGACATAAAGGGTATCACCCCAGCTTTCTGCATGCACAAAATTCTTCTGGAAGAAGGGCACAAACCTTCCAGGGAACATCAACAAAGGCTGAAACCGAATATGAAAGAGGTAGTAAAAAAAGAGGTGATCATGTGGCTGGACGCGGGCATCATCTTTCCCATCTCTGACAGCAATTGGGTGAGCCCCGTTCAGTGTGTATCGAAAAAGGGCGGAATGATTGTTGTACAAAATGAGAGGAATGAGATGATCTCAACTCGTACAGTCACCGGGTGGCAGATTTGCATGGATTATAGGAAACTAAACACAGCCACCCGAAAGGACCATTTCCCTTTGCCATTCATTGAACAAATGTTGGACAAGTTAGCTGGGTGATCCCATTTTTGTTTCTTGGACGGATACTCGGGGTACAATCAGATCTCAATAGCCCCGGAAGATAGAGAGAAAACATCATTCACATGTCTGTATGGAATCTTTATCTTTCGGAGAATGTCCTTTGGACTTTGCAATGCACCCGCCACATTCCAGCGCTGTATGTTAGCCATCTTCACCGACATGGTCGAAGACATTATGGAGGTGTTTATGGATGACATCTCCGTGGTAGGATATTCATTCAAATATTGTCTCCATAACCTCAAAAGGGTGCTCAAACGATGTGTGGAAACAAATCTAGTGATGAACTGGGAGAAGTGCCATTTTATGTACAAGAAGGAATAGTGTTGGGACATAGACTGTCCAAAAAGGGGATTGAAGTAGATTATGCGAAGGTTGACGTAATTGAAAAGCTACCACCACCTATGTCAGTGAAAGCAGTGAGGAGTTTCCTTGGCCACGCCGGATTCTACAAGCGGTTCATTAAGGATTTTTCAAAAATTGCTAAACCTTTATGTAAGTTGCTGGAAAAAGACTAGCACTTTGTGTTTTTTGATGTTTGCAGGTTGGCATTTGAGGAGCTGAAGAAGAGATTGGTGACCGCACCCATCATTGTTTCACCCAACTGGGAGCAACTATTCGAGCTGATGTACGATGCTAATGATTATGCGATAGGAGCAGTTTTGGGGTAGCGAAAGGAGAAAATTATGCACCCAATTTACTATGCTAGCAGGACGCGGAGTGGTGCAGAGCTGAACTACACGGTCACTAAAAAGGAAATGCTCGATGTAGTGTTTTCCTTCGACAAATTCATGTCATATTTAATTGGCGCAAACGTTATTGTTTATACTGACCATGCAGCCATTAGGTACCTGATAGCAAAGAATGAGTCGAAGCCCCGCCTGATTCGCTGGGTTCTGTTTCTACAAGAATTTGACCTGGAGATTCATGACCGAAATGGGACAGACAACCAAGTGGCAGACCACCTCTCGAGGTTGGAAGGGGTAGAGAAGATAACAGAGGTTGAAGATATCATTGAGACTTTCCCGGATGAGCAATTACTTGCCGTGACAATGGAGGAGGCACCATGGTATGCTGATATTGCTAATTACTTGGCATGTGGTCTAGTACCACATGATTTTTCCTCAGTTCAAAAGAAAAGGTTTTTTCCGGAATTGTCGGGCGTATTATTGGGATGAGCCTTTATTGTTCAAAATATGTGTTGATAATACGATCCGGCGGTGCATCCTCGAGCAAGATCAACCCTCTGTTTCGTAGGCCTGTCATGCGTCGCCATATGGTGGACACTTTGGAGGAATCCGAACAGCAGCGAATGTGCTAGAATCAGGACTGTACTGGCCTACATTATTCAAGGATGCCCATGCTTGGGTCAAAAGCTGCGATGAATGTCAAAAGACGGGTAACATATCCCGTCGTCATGAGATGCCAACGACGACAATCCAAGAAGTGGAAATATTTGACATGTGGGGGATCGACTTCATGGGGTCGTTCGTCAGCTTATACGGTAACAAGTATATACTGGTTGCCGTTGACTATGTCTCTAAGTGGGTCGAAGTAGTTGCTCTCCCAACCAATGATGAAAAGGGAGTGACCAATTTCTTAAAGAAAAACATATTCACCCGTTTTGGCATCCCCCGAGCCATAATCAGCGATGGTGGCTCTCACTTTTACAATAGAGTGTTTGCAAGCTTGTTGGAGAAATATGGAATTCACCAGAAAGTAGCTTCACCATACCACCCACAAATAAGAGGGCAGGTTGAAGTATACAATAGGGAAATCAAAAGCGTCCTCTAAAAAATAGTAAATGCAACAAGAACTGATTGATTTAAGAAGTTGGATGATGCATTGTGGGCGTACCGCATATCCTTCAAAACACCAATTGGTATGTCACCATATAAGTTGGTATTTGGTAAGTCATGCCACCTTCCGGTTGAGCTTGAACACAAAGCACTGTGGGCACTGAGGCAATTGAACTTAGACATGGAAACAATGGGCACCAACAGAGTTAATAGGCTGCATGAGCTTGATGAATTCCGGTTCCACGCATTCGAGAGTGTTTGACTATATAAAGAGAGGATGAAGTTGATGCATGACAAGCACATCTTGGGTTGGAACTTCAAATCCGGCGAGTTAGTGTTGCTATACAACTCCAGATTGAGGTTGTTCCTAGGTAAGTTAAAGTCCCGATGGTCAGGACCGTTCAAGGTGGTGCAAATGTTCCTAAGTGGAGCTGTAGAGATCGAATCAGAAGATGGGACGAACAAATTCACAGTGAATGGGCAGCGGTTGAAACATTACCTTGGTATGAGTGAAGAAAAGGGATATAGCATGATAATAACTATAGAGGAACCCCAATACACAACTGAGGAGTGATGGAAAGAGCATGCGTCGTGCCGCAACAGTAAAATCAAGCGCTTCATGGGAGGCAACCCATTGAATTGTTGTAATTTTCGTGCCACGACATTAACTACGATGCTGGTTGGGAGGAAACCCAATGTGTAGTGTTTTTAGGGTAGTAGAATAGTAGATGAATTGTTGTAAGTACTAACATATGCAGGTGTGCCTAGGCAAGGGAGGAATCCAGCCACGCCAAGGAAAAGACAGAAAAGATGAAAAAATTTTGAGGCCTGGAGTAGCGCGGCCGCGCTAATCGACTAGTATTCTGCTTTGGAGTAGCGTGGGCACACTAGTGACCGCGCTAAAGGGCTTCTATTCTGCCTCGTCTCGACACTACTAGCACGGGAGCGCTAGTAGACGCGCTATGAACGTGCCACGACCATGCTAGTGAGGTCGCTGGCAGGCGTAAGTGTTAATTTTTTTTTTTTTTTTTTATTTTGACTTTTTTACTTTAATTATTTCCCCAAAACCCTAACCCCTACTCCTCATAAAACACTTTTTTTCTAAACTCTTTCTCTCACCACCCAAAAAGAAAAACAGCCGACACTCTCTCTACCTCCCTCAAATTACTCCAAATTCTCATCCCCCCAAGTTCTTTGCTCATTTAAACCCCAACACACTTCTCCACTTCTCACTATTATCTCACAGCACAGGTATGTTTTCTCTTTGCCATTTCTTTTAATTTTTTTTTTATTTTTGTTAGGTCTTCTTTTTAATTTGTTTTATGTAGTTTGTCTCATTTTTTGCTTAGTAATCGTAATGTATACTTAGTGCTTGTGGGTGGTGGTATTTGGGGAGTCGTATCTCTTGACTTAGTTGGGTGAAGTTGGGGCAATTGTGGTGGTAATTTGGGTGCAAATTAATTAATTGGGGGCTCCGATACATGATTCCCACCAAGTGTTTGTTTAAATGCCGAGTGAATGGAAATGCTAATTGTGACCAATTGCAAAGGTGAAGTCTGAGTAACCACAGTTGGGTCACCTTGTGGTGCTGCGCTAATGACGTCCTTATTGTAGGTACAATGGCACCCTCCAGAAAGCGTCAAGCCACTAGATCTTCATCTAGCAGACAAGCGGGTTCATCGAGAGCTCGGGCGTCCACTGATACTCGGCCTTATAATAGCAACAAGTTCGTATCCGCTAAGGCTCAGGACTGATTTTCTGAGAAGGAATCGAAGGTGGAAATACCAGAACGGGACATGCAACATCGGTTGGACTGTCCAAGGAAGTACGAGGAGCTCATGCAGCATCGGTTGGATGTGTTCTTTGTGGAGCCAGACGATGCAAATGCAATTGCAGTAAGAGTGTTTTATTCAAACAGTCTGGAGCACAGGAATTATGTGGTCACCGTGAGGAATAAAACTGGTGGACGCCTCTGTGGAATCCATTCGGAGGGCTTACTGGCTGCCAGGTCCTGTAGTGGAGACGGACGACAGCTATGAGGCGAATGGTAGACGCTTCACTCAGTGGACGGAATTCCTTCCAATCATCTGTGCCCCGGGCAAGGAGGTTCAATGGTATAAGTACGGGAAAAAGTTTCACTCGTTAGCACTCACTTTTGAAGAGAAGTGTTGGCTCTATCTAATCAATAATCGCCTGATCCCGTCACATAACACCTCGGAGGTGAATGTTCCTCGTGTGTGTTTGATCTGGTGCTTCATGACGGGCCATGACTTTGACATGGACAAGATAATACATGAGGAGATGTTTGTTCGATACCAAGTTATGAGGAATGACTTCTTCTTTCCCTCTCTCATCACTAGATTATGCCTTGCAGCCGGGGTGCCGGGAAATTTGGCGGTAGATGGCAGAGTGCCGAAAGAGTACGCCTTCCGAGCAGACAAGGTTACTATTGGAAAAGACGTGGTGGCGGCTGGTGGTGATGACGAGGAGGATGAGTCTGAGGAGGAGGAGGATGACGAGCAAGTAGAAGTGGGAGAGGAAATTCCCACTCATGAGTAAGCTGATGATGTTGCAGGCCCGTCTAGAGCCCGTCAGAGTTATAGGTTGGACACTCTAGAGCAGGACAAGGCTAGGATGCGCACCTCGGTCGCCGACCTGGCTATGCGTGTTGATACAGTGGCTGTCCAACAGGTGAAATAAGAGAAGAAAATCATGGCTTGGCTGCGGGCCCTGGGTCGTGCTTGCCGTTTTGACGCAGGGACAGTCTTTGACCAAGATTGATCCTTCAGGGAAGTTTCTCTACCTCACTTTTCTTTATTTTTCTTTCCATGAAGACATGTCTTCATTTTATGTGTCGGGTGGGGGAATAATTCATTGTATATGTATATATGTAGGAATTTCATTGTTAGTTGTTTTCCTTTATTTTCTTTGGAATTTTGTTTGCTTTTGTTCTTGTTGTTTTAAGTATGTTCTTGTTGTAATGAGTTAAGTCGACTTGTCCCGACGATGGATCTCATTCGACGGGGTTCTTGAGGGTCTAAGTCGAACACAAAAATAAATAAAAAAAATCAGAAAATATAGTAGACTCTTCCTGACAACGGATCTCCTAGACAGTTTTCTTAAGGGAAGTGAGTCTAAAGAAAACACCAAAAAGTTTTTTTTTCTTTAGGCAGTGTAGTAACCCCCCCTTGGTTTTTCTTTGGGCCGCGGTTCTTTTCCAAGTGTTTTGCTTGAACCGGGTGTAGGTAGTTTTGTTTATTTTGTTTTGTTTTTGGTTGTTAGGGGTACTTACGGGCGATGATCTGAAATAGGAAAAGAATCCCTTAGCGTGGTTACACCTGAACACAATAGACACTAGAGTGTGACGCTTCGGCTCACTTGTTGCTCCTTGCAGAGTGCCTTAAATTGTATGTTTGTAACTGACTTGTAAACTCGGTGAGAGTGTCTTGATGAACCAATCTAGAGTGACTCATGTTCCATATGTGTGTGAGGGTATTGCATTGTATTCTATGCTCCACATTTTATGCCTAGAACTTGTCCTGTGTTTGCAAAGCGAAATAGTAGATCTAGTCAGTCTTAGAAGTGATATAGGCATTTCTTTGTAAACCAGAGTTATAAAGTAAACCCACCTAAATGCGATAAATCATAGTTACCCCTGTTGAGCCTATAAGCCTGTTTCTTTGGCAACCACATTACAAACCTTATCCAATTGTTGAATGGCCCATTTGTTTGAACCCTTTACCTCCCATGAGCACTTGAATTGTTATAGAATATGTAAAAGTCAAAGTGTGGGGTGGTGGTTTGGTTTTTGAGTGGAATCAAAGAAATATAAAGAAAGGTGAAGAGTTTTTGAAAAAAAAAGAATAAATAAATGTAATCCTTGATAAGTGATGATGTGATCCAATTGCACCGAAAGGAGTTTGGGGTAGTATAAGAGAAGTGTGGTGGAATGTCTGGCCTGGCATAAGTATGGTCTTAGAGCAAAAGTAATTGTATTAAAAGTGCTTAGGTAGGTTAGTCACTATATCTAAATATATCCTACCCGTCCCTTAGCCTACATTACCGCCAAATGATGTCCTAATTGATCTTAGACTGAATGGGTTCGATTAGTAGAGTATTACACTACGGGCAAGCATATGGTGCATATTTGTGGCATATGAATGTTCTTTCTAAGAGTGAGTGAATTCTGTATATTTGAGTTCCTATGTGCTCTTACTGTTATACTCATGGAACTACTCTCTTGTGTTATGTGAGCGCACTTGATTCATAACGGAAAGATAAGTCTTGACCTCTGTATAGAGTAAATTGAGGAAGTATGAACATTGCACGGCACGTGAGAGGCGACTCTTAAGGCTCAGATGTTACACTACTAGGAACAACTTTTGTGACAGGTTCGTGGTGTGACACGTTAGGGAAATGCTTAGTGAAAGGACCTTTGTAGATAGGGTGGATTGCTCAAGGACTAGCAATGATTTAAGTGTGGGGTGTTGATAAAAGGCTAGATTCATGTAGTTTAGCGTCTATTTATACTCCAACTTCACTATGTTTCACTGTCCTAGGAAGGGTAAATGATGTTAAAATGGCTCTAATTGTGGATTTTATGTTTTGCAGGAGCAAGTTGTGCTTATGAGAACCTAGGATGGTGTTTGGAGATAAATTAAAGCGATAAATACCCCTTGGAGTTAAGACCGTGTGAAGGAAGGAAGAAGAAATGCGAAGGAAGAATGATACGCCATTAGCGCGTCCATTAGCGCAGCCGTGCTAGTCGAGGTGCAATAGGCAGATTCGAAGGCCATTAGCGCGCCATAGCGCGCCTAGTAGAGCGGCCGCGCTAACAGAACACATTGCCTTTAGCGCGGCCAGTAGTGTGCCCAGTAGCGCGACCGCACTAGTCCAGTTCCGCACACGTTATTTCTGGGGTAAAATTGGAAACTTGGGGACAATTCCACTTAACCTATAAAAGGTCCAGCTCGCCCAAAAGAAAGGATATCTAGGTTTTAAACTTGTTTTAGATCAACTTGGAGGAGGAGAACAAGTGTGATAAGACCCGACTACAATTATCGGTTTTCTATTCTCCATCTCTTATCATTACTTTGGGGATGATGAATTATTCTATACTTTCTTTGTATTTTAGCACGAGTAGCTAAACAATACATCTAGGGTTGATGGAGCCAATTGTTAGATGAAGTTTTGACTCAATATTGTTATAATCGATCTGGGTTTAATCTAAGATTGTTCAACTATGCTTTGTATGGTGATTAATTGAATGGGCCCTTGATTGAGAAAGAATACCAGGTTAGATTGTTGTTGAACAACACCACTTTTGGGTAATTGAAGAGATTCATTACTTGAATTTAAAAGTGGGGTTAGAGATAACAAAACTTTGGTGGGATAAATTAGAGCTACATAAATTATCAGCTAGAGTAGTTCGAGAGAATGCTCTAGTAAATTGATGTAGTTGATCGAGAGATAATTGCAGTAACCCATAGCTCATAACCCTCATAGAGTAAAACAGTGAGATTATAACAAAAGAGCCAGAATTAGTCTAGAAATTGGGGAAATCACTACCCTAGATCTTTCTACCATTTAGTTATCTTTAATATTAAATATTGTTAGTTTTTAATATCAGTCCCTTTAGTTAATAAATCCAAATAATTATTGATAAAAATATTGCACCTGGAAATTGTCTGAGCTTATATTAGCATCACTGAGAGTTGTAATAGATATGCTAGTTCCCTGAGGATTCGACTCCGGACTTTAAACTGAATTATATTTGCAACGACCACTTTGTCTTTTATAAGGCATAGTTGGGCGTGATCAATCCTACATAAATAAACCAATACGATAAAATAATAAGAACAATTCAAACTTCAAATTACAACGTTCATGTAGCACCCACAATTCTAACACTAATAAACTATTAAATTAAAGGAAGAAAAGAGAAAAAAACTAGTTATAAGTCTCCTCCAAGAGTCGTTTATGTTCTCCCCTCCAAAGTGGTGTGCTCTCCTCCCAAAAATATGTTTATACTTTCTTTTATACGAGTTGGGGGCGTTTTGGGTCGAAATAAACTTGTCCTGGACAAAATAGGAGTGAAACCCGCCACCCAGTTCCCAGGGTAGCGTGGTGATAATAGGCTAGATTCATGTAGTTTAGCAATCATTTATGCCCTAACTTTACTATGTTTCACTGTTCTAGGAAGGTTAAATGACGAAAAATGGCTCTAATTGTGAATTTTATGTTTTGCAGGAGTAAGTCGTGATTATGAGGACATAGGACAGTGTTTGGAGCTAAATTAAAGCAAGTAAAGCCCCTCGGAGTTGAGTGCGTGTGAAAGAAGAAAGAAAAGAAGAGATAAATAGCTGATCCACTCTAGCGTGGTCCAAATATGGCCTTAGCGCAGCCACGTTAGAGCAGAAGAACCTGGGCAGTGTTGAAGTCGATTAGCACGGCCCAAGCGCGGCCACGCTAGTCCAGGAAGCAGTGATAGTGTAAAACCAATTAGCGCGGCCCATGCGCAGTTCGAGCGCGCCCGTGCTAGTCACTCCGAAACGTGGTAATCTTAGGGGTAAACTTGGAAGTTTCGGAGTAATTCCACTTAACCTATAAGAGGTCCAGCTCACCCAAAAAGAGGATATCAAGGTTTTTATAGTTTTTTTCAAGGCAAGAAGCGGCAAGAGGCAAGGAGGAAAATTCGGCATCGAGTTCTACCTTTCTTCCTTTTGTTTTTATCATTCATGATGAATTTTGTTGTTGTTATAATGAAAACAATTATGAGTAGCTAAATTGTTTATTCTAAGGTTTTGATGGAACCTATTGAAGGACGAACTTCTTGTTGTGTTAATATAGTTTGCCCAGTTTAATCTTTATTTGTTCAACTACATTTCTGTTGAAGTTAATTGATAGGATCCTCAATTAGCTAAGCCTATTTGGTATGTATTACTCGGGAGATAGTGCATATTTAGGTAGTTGTTGAACAACACCACTCCCAAAGTATATGAGGAATCAATAACCGAGGGTTTAAAGGTGGGATTAGGGATAACGAAACCTTAGGTGCGATCTAAGTAAGCTGTAATAAAAGCCATTTAGCGTAACTCGGAGAGTGCGTCTAGTAAATTGTCATAATTACTCGGGAGAGATTTACGGTAGTAAGAGTGCTCATGATCGATAGAAAAGATTAGTCAAATCTATATGACACATAACAGGAAGGGGTTCCATCAATAGAAGAAATCACAACCTTAAATCCTTCTCTTATTTGTTTACAACTCAGTCATAGTTAGCTCTTAGTTAATTTAATTTTATTCAGTCATAGTTAGTAGAAATATCACCAATTGTTATTCAAAACATTTAGAAATATGATTACGGAGAATTCAGTGAGTCTAGAAAAAGTAATTGATAGGTTAATTCCCTGTGAGATTCGACTCTGGGCTAAATACCGGGATTATATTTGCAACGACTGCTTTGTACTTTTTATAAGGCATAGTTGGGTGTGATCACGTGGGGTGCTGGAAAATTTTTGCCTCTAGAAACTTAGCCGTAGGTAGCTGTTTAACCAAAGAATTAGATCCTTTGACTAAAACTATTTTTAGGATGAACACGGGTTACTGATAATCAAGGAAATAGAGAAAAATGAACAATAGACAATATTGTAGAAATATAGAAAAGTGAAGTCAATTATATTTTAGAATCAAATGCCATTACAAGCTGTATTCCCCTCCCTTATATAGGAGATTCATTGATATAACGTACAACTCTTGCTATGGTTGCCCATTAATGACTAATTATAAAATTAATGAGGCGTTACAAAGGATAACAGTAATTGGGGTACGGTTACATAACGTTTGAGTAACCAATTGTGGGTCCTTGAATCTGCCCGTAGCTTGTCTAGATTCATTCTAACCGTGCCTCTTCCCTGTTTTGATCAGCTTGAGTTTCCCGTGTCTAATAAGCTCGAGGGTTTATTGAATCGTGCCCCTTTGTTATGTACCTCTTCAAAGAATCACATCCAGCTGTCACATTCTCATGTGTCCACGTAACTGGTTGAGTTGTCAAAAGCTGACTTACGTGTGAAACTCTTTTTTTACCAATACAGATAGTCCCCCCACTTACCATATATTTATCGATTAATATTTGGTAAGTGGATATTCATGTATGGCGGGAATATTTTACCGCCGCTTTTCCTCGATACATTGTATCCTTCTCTGCACCATAGGCGTCGTTTGTCACTTCCATTTAATGCTCATACCACTTGTCCTTTTCGGATTGGTTCTGCATTTACTCGGCACCTTTTAGGGCTTTTTACGGCTACGTCAGCCTCGAAGTGACATCTTCAATTATGACTTTTCATCATTATTTTTATTTTTTTCCATGTTTGACGGTTGTCCTCAAGTATAAATACCTATCTTCTTTTCTTTGCTTCCACGAAACACTTTCTAACTTTGTCTTTTGTAAAGAACTTTCTTCTTGCCTCTGTAAAGATGTCTTCTTTAAACCTTCCTCAGGGAGTAATAGATATTAAAAATTTAACGCCGTCTTCTGCTCCAAATAGGAGTCAGAGGGGTGGTAGACTTAGAAATCTAGGATCCACTCCTTCAAGGGGCTCCTCATCTTCTCAGATAGTTCCCTCTCCTTCCACTAGATCTCTAGTTTCTCCGAGGTTTAGGGTTTCTCGGTATTTGTCTAGAGGTAGAGGTGAACGCCTTCGTGAACCTGGAGTTGATGAAATTGTCCCTGCTGAGTTTGTTTTTGCTAGAGATAATAAAGTTATTGTAGACCAATAGTCTTCCCTTGAGAGTGTCGAAAGGTATCCAACCTTTATAACTAAGGGCCAGATTTCCCTTGTTCGTAGGGAGTGTTGTTGGAGGCTTGATTTCCCTGTCTATATTCCGAATAGTAATCAAAAAATAATGTCTTACAAGACGGGATATTCTTTTGCTTATACGTACCCTTTCACTCTAGGGTTTAGACCCCGTATTGACCCAGTCATAATTGAATTTTGCCGTTTTTTCAATATCTGTTTAGGACAAGTTGGTCCGCTTGTGTGGCGAGTTGTCGCATGTCTTAGGAGTTTGGCTTCTTTAGCCTCGGTTCCTTTTACTTTCAACCATCTTATTCATCTCTACTCTCCTACCTTATTTCGTGAAGGGGTTTTTACTCTGACTTCTAGAAGAAAAAGAGTGCTGGTAACCCCTGGAGATGATAAGGATAGGGGTTGATACCTCCAGTATGTTGTGGTACCCACTGTTGGTTTAGTGGGTGAAGAAAATATTCCCTTCCCTAAGAAGTGGAATCGCGCACGGGAGTATGCTTTATCTCACATCTATTTATTTTTTCCTCGTTCTGACTTGAGATGTTTTATTAACACCGTATATGTTTCTTCTTCTCTCAGCAATCATGGATACTGTTGAGAATGTGGTATCCGTGATTGGCTAGAAAAATTATTGTCCGTTGCTCCTTTAGAAGAAAGATCTTGGAAGTACCTCGCTGGGAGGTATGGTTGGCATGTAAAGACCCACGGTAAGTGAAGCTTTTGTTCTTGCTTCTTTCCTTACTCGAGTCTCTTCTTTCTTTGTCGCTTAACTTTTTCCCTTTTAATAGGGTTCTCTGCTTGTGGGGTGTCTGCTTCATCTATCCCGTAGATATCTTTGGCTCAGTCTCAAGAAATTATTGTTGGTTCATCTTCCTCGAAGAGGAAGATTGGTGAGTCTCGTTCCATAGAAGAAAAAGAAGAAGGTGCTTTAGTACACAGGCCATAGAGAAGGCGGGTGGTTTCAGATGATAAGTCTGCACCCTCGACCTTGCCTTCCGTGTCTGTGGTTGAGCACTCTATCCTTGAAGATGTCTCACACTCCCCCGTTCGTAAGTCTGTGGATTGCCTGTTCCATGAAGTTTTTGACCTTGCTTCTCACGATGTCCCTTTGGCTGCTGTCTTTCCTACTTCTTTAAGAGAAGTTATCTCATCTGCTCCTTTGGCTATTACGGCTTCAGCTGTTGCTTTGCCCGTGGCTTCCTCAACTCTTCAACCCTCCATGCCTGCTGCTTTGCCCGTGGCTTCTCCAGCTACTCAATCCTCCATGCCTGTTGTTGTTTCATCACTGCCTGCTTCCATGCCTTCCGCTAGGGAAGTAGGGTCTTCCAGTAGAGTGATGCGGCAGGTGGTAATAGATGTTCCAGCTTAGGGAAATATTTTCAAGAAAATGGGTGAGCCTGAAGTGTGGCTCAAGCCTTTGATAGGTCCCTCTGAGAAAGCCAAGCTAGCCAGCCACGGTGCTCTTACATGGGCCAATGAGGTCATGCATACTTCTTTGAAGGTATGATGCAAGTTATCCTCTTTCATTTTTGTATATGAAATTTACCATATCTAACTGGTTTACTTCTTGTAGATTAACCTTATAGGCATGGAGCCTATGAAGAGGATTTCAAACACGAACCAGGAGACAAAAGAGTTGCAGGCCGATGCTGATAGTTGGAAAGCATAGTATGATAGCCTAAGGATTGACATGGATGATTTAGAAGCGGAAAGGAGCACCTTGAAGCGGCAGATGAGACTCATGGAAACAGAACTAGCAGTAGAGAATGCTTCTTCCAGTCAGGCTGATAAAGACAAGAGTGTTCTGGAGTCTTCGTTCGCTGAGCAGTTGTCCCGTGCCTCAGAGGAGACTAGAGAATTGAAAAACTTGTTGGGGCAGAAGGAGGAATACTCAGGCAAACTTGTGCAATCACTCACTCGTACCCAAGAGGACCTTCGTAAGGCTTTAGATAAAGCTCAAACTCTAGAGGAGTCTATTGTACCGTTAAGGGCCGCCCATGAAGGTGCGGAAGCGGAGAAGGATGGATTGAGAGCTGAACTTCAAGTATGGGCAAGGGATTATGAAGATCTTGAAGAGGTGGCTGATGTCGATGTGAGCTAGGCGTACATGAATTCTCGCCTTGACACATTGACAAAAATGAGTCAAGAGGGTTTCGACCTTAGTACTGAAATAGCTAAAACTAAGGAAGCCATGGAGAAGGCTCAACAAGGTCATAACCTTTCTTCACCTGATGGTGAGACTCCATCCGCTCAGCCTCTTCATCCCTAGTTGTTCCCGCTCCTTCTGCCAGTGAAAACCCCCCTCTTGAAGAAGTTTAGTTGGTTCACCCCTTTTTTTTTTCTTTGTCTCAATTGGTGGTTACCCTCAGTCCCATCGGAGGTAAATTTGGATTTATTTAAAGTCCCCAAATGACAACTTAGGGGCACCTCAATGTATATATATAAAAATTCCATATGGCTAAGTATAAGTTAATACTTAGTTTTTTTCCTAAGCCGTTTTAATATATTAATGCTAATATGACTTTTGTTGAGTTTTTTTTTCACTCTTTAAGTCTTTTGCATGCTTCATTTTTCGAGGTTTTAGTTTTACCTCTGAGTTTTGCATATAAAATGCTTTAGACTACTCGTACCTTTTTGTAATAGGCACGGTGTCATATTAAATGTATGCCTTTTTGTAATAGGCATAATTTATGGAAGAGGGCCCTTTATAATTGACATGAAGAAGACGTCTCAACTTTATGATAATGCAATAGAGTGATAGGAATTTTTACGCATGTTTAAGAATGTTTCCAAGGAAAGTTTTTTGTTTGAACTTCCATGACATTTTACATGTGTTTGATTATCGTCTAAAACTCATGTTGCAACTGTTTTTGTTTAACAGATTTGATATACTCTTGTATTTCATAAATGTTTTTCATAGGTAACAATTTTTCGATATTAATATAAGGGAACAATTGTTTTTTACTAGTAACAGTTTTTATAAAGATCGGGGTTTTTACCCGCAACTATTTTCGTTGGAAACAATTTTAATAAGTACGAGGGAAATGTTTTCTTATTCGTAACTGTTTTTATTTGATAACAGTTTTCTGAACAAATACAAGGATTTAGATCTTTCATTCATAACTGTTTTATTTGATAACAGTTTTTTGAATGAGTACACTGACGATGATCTTTTACCCCTAACTGTTTTTTTTACAATAGCTTTGAATAAGTATAAAGATGTACATTTCTTTCTCATGACTAATATATTTCCTTTTAACCTGAACATGTTCGAAGTTTTTTGATTTTTGCATTAGGCTTTGTATTTGGATGACTCTTTTGATTTCTTTCGATTCTGCTCATATCACTTGTCTTGTTGGGTAGATGAGTCTTCAGGATCGAGCTTTTAACTTTCTGATAGTCTTCTTTGCTTCGTCTTAGCCTTAACTACTATATAGTCCCCCAAGTGTTTGAGCTTTGAATAATGAAATCTCGAGCACTTGATTATTCTTTCCTTTTGGTCCTTTCCTAAAAAGGAAAAACATTCCGGACTCAAAGGTATATAGTTTTTTAGATGATGATTGCTTAACCCTTTAAAACGTCCATCAGAAAGTGTAACCCTAGACCGGGAATTGTGTTATTTCCTCGCGTCTTTGTAGGTCTAATATCATCATCTGGTGATGGATTAGCTTTATGCCTATCATCTAAAAAAGTTAGTAAAATGTTTAAATGTTCAAAATAAAATCGAACGTTTGATACCTGACGGGGGGTATTCTTTTCCTTAGAAGTAATACTTATTTAGGTGGATGGCATTCCAGCTTGTTGGTAGAACTCTACCTTCCATAGCTTCCAACTCATAAGCGCCTTTCCCAGGTATGCCTCGGATTTTGTAAGGTCCTTCCCAATTTGGATTTAGCTTTCCTGCACCTGCTTCTTTCGTTGATTGAAGGACTTTTTTTAGGACGAAGTCCCCAATCTTGAAATACCTGAGATGAGCTTTACGGTTGTAATAACGCTCTATGATTTGTTTTTGAGCTGCCATCCGTATCAGTGTTGCTTCTCTCTGTGATTCAAGCAGGTCCAGATTGGTCCTCAATTTGCTGTCGTTTTCTCCCTCCATGGTTGTTGAGAACCTTATGCTTGTTTCGCCAATATCCACAGGTATTAAGGCTTCTGAGCCATAAACAAGTGCGAACGGAGTTTCTCCCGTGGATATTTTTGAAGTTGTTCTATATGCCCATAGTACCGCTGGTAACTCATCAGGCCAATTTCCTTTGGCTTTATCCAGGCGCTTCTTTAGATTGTTGATGATGACCTTATTCGTTGACTCAACTTGACCATTAGCCACGGGGTAGTACGACATTGAAGTGACCCGCTTGATTTGCCAACTTTCGAAGAATTCTGTGATTTGCGAGCCTATGAATTGTGGGCCATTATCGCACACAATTTCTTTTGGTATTCCAAAGCGGCATATTATGTTCCTCCATAAGAAGCTTTTAACTTCCTTTTCTCACACTTGTTTGAACGCTTCTTCCTCTACCCACTTTGTAAGATAGCCGGTTAGCATGAGCAAAAATCGTACCTGTCCTTTAGCCGTGGGAAGAGGTCCCACTATGTCCATACCCCATTTCATGAAAGGCCATGGGGATATTATTGGGTGCAATAATTTCGTTGGTCGATGCATGTTATTGGCAAACCTGATTAGGGTTTCCACTAAGGATCTCGCCCCTGAGTGATTTCCACAGTGTCCTTCGTGGACTTTTTCATCACAAAATCCATTTGGTTAGGTCAGAGGCGTTTAGCTAGGGATCCTCTTAACATCTTGCGATCAAGCGAGTTGCAAATAAGGCAGTACCGTGGAGCTTTGCGGCGAAGTGCTTGAGTTGCTTTCCTGTCTTCAGCTACGGTGCCATTCTGCAAAAAATTAAGAATTTCGTTTCTCGAGTCCCAAGTTAAGTTGTTGAAAGTTACCTCATTCCTGTCCTTGTCTATCATTTAATGAAATAGTTGGACGACAATTGCATTGTCTTTGTTCGTTACTTCCGTGGCTGCTGCGAGGTTAGCTAATGCATCCGCTTCTGCATTTTCCTCACTAGGTATTTGCATTACCTTCCATGTTTTGAATTGTCTCACGAACTCTCGTTCTTTTTCAAGATACTGTTGCATTCGAGTCTCTCGAGCGATGTAAGTCCCCTGTATCTAATTTACTACCAGTTGGGAGTCGTTGTTGATCACAATTTGCTCGATTGAGAGCTCCCGTGCGAGTTCAAGCCCTGCAATAACAGCTTCGTTCTGTGCTTCATTGTTAGTTATAGGATAACACTTGATAGCTTGCCGTGTCTTTTCACCTGTAGGTGATATTAAGACTATGCCTAAGCCAGCACCTTTTATATTTGAGGAACCATCGGTGGACAAGGTTCATAGGCCTGGATTAGCACCGTTAAAGAGTTGTAACTCTTTTTTTACTTCAAGTAAAATGCTATTACTAAAGTCAGCAACAAAATCAGCTAGTATTTGAGAATTAAATGCAGTCCTAGGTTGATAGATTATTTCATGCTCACTTAATTCTATGGCCCACTTGGCTAATCTCCCTGACAATTCCTGTTTATGCAGAATATTTTTTAAAGGATATGAAGTCACAACGATGATTGGGTCGCATTGAAAATATGGTCGTAATTTTCTAGATGCCATTATTAAAGCTAATGCTGACTTTTCCAGATGTGGATATCTAGTCTCAGCATCTAGCAAAGTTTTACTTACATAATAGATATGTGATTGTTTACCTTTTTCTTTTCTTACTAGTACTGCACTTACATCAATTTCTGAGACAACCAGGTAGATGTACAATGTTTCCCCTTCTTTTGGCTTTGAAAGCAGTAGTGGTTTCGATAGATAAATCTTCAGATTCTTGAGGGCTTGCTGACATTCTTCAGTCCATTCGAACTGATTCTACTTTTTGGGAACTGAGAAGAATTTAAAACTTTTTTCTGAAGACTTAGAAATAAACCTTCCCAAAGCTGTTATTCTCCCTGTTAGTCTTTGAACTTCCTTTTTATTTGTTAAAATATCAGATATTTCCTCTATAGCTTTAATTTGACCAGGATTTACCTCTATTCCTTTGTTCGATAAAAGGAAACCCAAAAATTTACCTGATTGCACTCCAAAAGCGCATTTCTCTAGATTTAGCTTCATATTATACTTGCATAAAATATCAAAAGCAGTATAGAGATGCTAGAAATAGTCTTGTGCTTGTGTTGATTTTACCAACACATCATCAATATAGACTTCCATCGTCTTTCCAAGATGTTCTTGGAACATTTTAGTCACTAATCTTTGATAGGTGGATCCAGCGTTTTTCAAGCCAAAAATCATAACTTTATAACAGTAAGTCCCCCTATTTGTAATGAAGGAAGTTTTTTCCTCATCCGGGGGATTCATTTTAATCTGATTATAACCAGAATATGCATCTAAGAAGCTCAATAATTCATGA